>LPNX010369659.1:15433-140449 GCA_001517045.1 Pseudotsuga menziesii | reverse complement strand
CCTTCAGACTCCATGTTCTGCAACAATATAGGAGTTTGAGGTGTTTTGACAATATTAGTAGTAAAAAGGGATGCAAAATCATGGTCTACCGAACTGGTGTTCGGNCCTTCAGACTCCATGTTCTGCAACAATATAGGAGTTTGAGGTGTTTTGACAATATTAGTAGTAAAAAGGGATGCAAAATCATGGTCTACCGAACTGGTGTTGGGGAGGAACGAGGATCTATGATGATGATCCTCCCATGTAGGTTCATTCATACTCATGACCTCCATAATGGACTCATCAGAAGGAAAAGTTTGGGAGAGATAATCCATAGTAGGAAGAGAGGGTTCTAACCAGTAGGGCCGGTGGTAAGCAAGCCCCCNTACTCATGACCTCCATAATGGACTCATCAGAAGGAAAAGTTTGGGAGAGATAATCCATAGTAGGAAGAGAGGGTTCTAACCAGTAGGGCCGGTGGTAAGGGTCCGAAGCCATTAAATGAGGGTCATTAGTGTGGTCATCGGAAAGGGTTTGTATAATGTTGTACATTTCTTCATGCAAACTCAATGAGGTGGAACCAACAATTTTTTTTCCCTTTGGATCATAATAAAACAAATAAATCATATTTACCATCACCGTTTTTGTGTTAGGAGGGTTTTACGGAAAAATCCCCATAAGGGAAGAATCCTTTAACATGCCTACCCCAATTGATTGGTAAGGAGGAGGGGACTGGCCTAACATAGGGATGTTTTATCCGTAGGGGTGGTAACATTCGGTGTACATAAATAAAGCTGGTCAATGGTTACAATCCTCCTTAGATGCAGAAATTGGACAGTTTGAAATACCGTTGAAGCGATAGTAGTCATGGCGTAAAACCAATTTCTTCATAACATGAGGTTGTAGTCTAATGGGGAATCTACTACTTCCACTTGAATGGAAATGATTTTGCTTCCAAGCTTGAATGAAAGGGTTGGTATGAGACCATGGGGATGGAAAACTCATCCATCAAAGGCTTTCATAGTCGTTGGTGATGTTACGAGCTTGGGAGAGCCAATAGCTTTCCAACAAGACAGGGACAAAACCGAAGTTGAAGCTCATTCATCTAAGACAATTCTAAAGACCCTCTTTTCAACGACTTTCATTATGATTTGGAAAGCGAGTTTGTGAGGTAGTGTAGACTTATAGTTCTCGACATTAAAGTGAATCAAATTAGTGTTGTTCGGGTCTAAATCTCCTAACTCAGTTAACAAGTTTTTGTGTTGCATTGGACAATTTTGGAGTACTTCCAAGGTATACATTGCACATGGTTCCTGAGCAATATATTCAACTACATTGTAAAAATGGGCAGCTCAGGAATTAGGGTTGAAAACAGCCTTCCTAATAGTACTCTTGGGTGGGAACAAAACCATGTCGAGATTAGGTTTTTTGATGGTTAGGGGACTAGTAGACGAGGACTCGGGAGAACCAGTAGAGGGAGCTTTTCCTGAAGAAGAATTGTCTTCTTTCTTGTCTGTGGATTTATCATAATTCTGACTTCAAGTTTGAAAATTAATAATGTCCAAGGACATCATGTGAATTTCCTCTGAAGAACTAGAATTTCCCTGATTAGACATGTGGTCTATCAACTGTTGTTGAGAGGGAAAATGATCCATGAGAAATGCTGGTGTGGGATTAGTTTTTAGAAATTGATTGATTTCTTCATGATGAGGACACTCTTTTGTGAAATGGTCACCTTCGCATAGCAGACATGGATATTTTTCTTTTATTTTCCCTTTATCATTCTCGTTGATGGTTGGTTTTGGATTCTCCTATGGGTTTCCAGGTTTTTTGTTTTTGGCTTTACCTTTCTTTTTATTGTTGCTAGGAGTTTGTGTACTCTGAATGGAATTTAGCTCGGCAGAAACCTTGGGAGTTGAAGGTGTAGGGGTGGAAGTCCGGGGTTGCTTGGCAGGTTTTGCTGTTGGCGAAAACTAGATTGAACCAACAATCCCATCAACAGGGGTTTCTGCTGGTAGGTTGGCAGGATCGGTACTTGTGTGAGGAGCTTGAGGGATCAAGTCATACAAATTTCTAGACTGGGAATATACCAAGTCCAGATATTAGGCTTGACTAATGGCTTGCTCTTCGGTAACGACACCGCCCATAGCCACATCTCGGGCGATTGGAGGCAACAAAGATTTAGTAAACCAATCAACTAACAATTGATCTAGGATAGGAGCCTTAATAAGTATTCTCTGCCTTCTCCACTCATAGATATGATCTGATATGTGCATGGAGGTGTTCTCACATAGAGAAGTTAAGAGATCTGTACCTATTTCATAGTGGATAGGAACCTGAAAGTGTGTAAGAAAGAAAGTTTCCAAAGAACCAAAATCCACAAACGAATGTTGTGGAAGTTTAATGTACCATTTCATGATGGTACCTATCAAAGTTCGCTGGAAGAGTCTTAAATGAACTGAATCATCCATTAGGGAGTTCGAAGAACACCACATATGGAATGCCATGACATGGTTTTTTGGATCATCTCCCTACTTCCCATCGAATTTTGGAATTTTCGACGGTAACTTTACCGGAATGGCAGGCCATGAGGGGTTATGTTGAATGGGATCATTAATAAACTTGGAAAAATCAGGAAAGTCCAAAGTTGCTAGGAAAGGTAACTGGAGATTAGGTTGTAAATACTGGTAGTATTGATAGGGCATATAAGTACTAGTAGGACCGTGAGTAGACTGATATATCGGTTGTTGAAACGACTATTGTGATGAAGAACTGCCAGAAGATCCACCCGCAGGTGGTTGATTTCTAGGATCGGAACCATATTTAGGACCACCGGAGCCTCCAAGAGGAAAACCACCATGGCCTTCGGGACCATGAGGACCGCTGAGACTACCGGGACCACCTAGGCCACCAGGAGGAGGACCACCGGACCCTCCAGAACCCCATGGGAGGTAAACCTCAGAAGCCTCTGGAACCATTAGGAGGAAGGCCACTAGACCCTTTGGGACCATTAGGAGGAAGGCCATCAGACCCCCCAGGACCACCAAGACCGTTAGGACCATATGGAGGAAAGTTGCCAGGCCCTCTAGGACCATTAGGCTCCCAAAGGGAGGACCTCCGTAAGGTGGTCCTCCAGCACCTCCCGCAGTATGTATATGTATCCCTCCCATAGCTGGCATGTAGGACCAGTTAGGTTTCCCCCATGGAGTGAAAGTATTACCAGGATATGGAATTCCAGCATAAGGCATTCCTATAGGGGTGGGTTGGTAATTGATATTTCCTATAGGTACTTGATTTGCTGTGTAACCATAACCCCAAGAGGTTTGATTGCTTACAGGTTGTTCCCCCAAGGGCTGACCTGAACTGGATGGGGTGTTAACCACATTTGTATGGGTAGGAGGGACATATATTGTAGATTTCTCTATACTAGAGGTCTGTCCATTACTAGCTACAATTCTAGTGACAGGTCATGTAGGTCACGCCGAGGGTTGGCCCTCGGCACTAGAAGGTGTTGATGAAACAGGAATTGAATGTTTTTCCCCAGGTGCGGAAGACCCAAGAGGATTTGGAACAGAAATAATATGGGAGGTGGAGGGGTTGGTAGTTTGACCTAAATTATGCGAAGTGACAGCGCGATCTAGAATAGGTTCAATGGGTTTCATAGAATCAGCAAGTGAGTGATATCCCGCAGGCCAAGGGTCTGTATTACGAGGAAAAACTATCGATCGAGGTGGTGGTGTACCAAATATGTTATCTATTTTCTTCTCAAGGTCTCTTGCATAGAGAATAGCTTCCTGATATTGTCTACGTTCTTCTTCATTTGGTGAAATTTCTTCAGAAGAGGTTGGACGGGTTCTGAATGAAGGAATATCCTATCCCATAGAGGTATCCCAAAATGGAGCATTGGGACCATAATATGGATGGGTAGTATCATCAACATGGCCTTATATGGGATAATGGAAAGAAGTATTACCCCTATAAGGTTGTTGATCCAAGCAAGGACCGTGCAAAGGATATGGATCTATGCTTTCTGCAACCACATTTTATCCCGTTTCGAAGTTGGTAGCAACTCCTTGGTCGATAGCTTCCATAGGATCTTCTCCTGAAACAGGAGTAAAATCAGGTGTCAAGCCCCGTACTCTTATGGACTGTCTCAATTCAGCCAGTTTGTATAGTTCCTATCTAACCTAGGGTTTCAAAACTAGAAAAAACACACCAAAAATTCCCCTACTCAAGCTACAGGCCAAACAAGAAAACTTAAATGATAGGAGGAGTTCAGATAGTTCGGTCTCTCACCAGGATTGTCAAGAAGGTGCCACTCACAATATACTCTAGGTACGTGTGTAGTAATCTCCCTGAATTTTGTTTTCGGTGTATGGATCCAAGCAAGACAACCAAAGGGATTTTTTCAGATAGATAAGGTATCCTAGCGGGTTCTGCCGATATACACAAGGTACATGGGAGCTCAAATTGGTAGTAGTGCTGTATAATGCACAGCCATTCAAGGGGCCTTCCTATATACAATCGAGTACATGAAGTAACTTTCTATATACCTCAAGGGAACGTGAAAGGCCATTCGATATACCGACGATATATGGAAGAACCACGTGAGTCCCGTGATGTAGTATGAACAAGTAACGACAACTCCTAAGCTTAACGATGCCAAAACACGTCTCTATCCTATCACTCAAATTTCTATGTAAATTTTAAGCCTATAACTACCGTTAATTTTAAAGTCGATAGTTAGGTGAATGCATGTAATTTTGACAAAAAAAGTAAAACCATGTAGATATGTAGATGCAAATATTTTACTTTATCGTTCAAGGTATGCCTACTTACGGGAGGGAGAGAGAGTATTTTCTTTTTGTTTTGAAAACCAAAAATTCCCAAACCACTACTTCGAACAAATCAAATCCAAAGACAAGCAACACATTCCAAACTCATTTTTCTTTTTTGAAAGCAATCGGATGGGTAAGAGTCTCTTTTCCTAAAATAAAAACAACAAGCACTCTACATGCATATGCAATCTATTTTTTCGATTTTTCTTTGAAACATAGATAGATCTAACTTAAAACTACACTATTTTTTCTTTTTATGAGATCATACTAATGCAAGAGAGACAAAAGAACAAAGGGAACCTGAAAGCTTATGAGGCTAATCAGAGATCTAGTGCCCTATGCTTAGTAAAAATAATGACCTAATCTCAACAAAAAAATTTATTTTTAAAATAAAAAAGAAGTCCTCTATGGAAAAAATGAAATTAAGATGATAATCAAGTGGTTTTTCTTCCAGTATTTATAAATGAAGCGAAAAGAGATCCAACTGAAACCTAAAATTTCAACAATTCCTTTCAGAATCATAACCAACAAGCATGAAAGCAAACGAATAATCAACAATCCTAACCTAGCTTTTGAATTCTTTCAATCAAACAAATTTTCACCACAAAATTTTCAACCATGAGCATTCAAATTCAAACAAACAAGCTTGACAGTGTAGGCCTGAAAGCAAGCAAAACACTACTTTTGCAAAAAATCACAAAAATCCACAAAAAATCAAGTTCTGGAACAAGGCCTACCTAGCACCGTGCTGGAGGGGTCTTTGAAATATTGGTTCTGGACAAGCACCACTTTTGGATTACTGCCACTACAACAAATCCTAGAATTAGCGTCCCTTTTTAGTGTAATTTTTTTTACATTGAGTGGTTAAACTAGACGCTAAATGGGACGCATCATGGACAAAACTTAAAGCGTCTAAAAAAGCGTCCTTTTTTGCGTACTAGATAGCATCCTTTATGGCATCCAAAATAGTGCCTATTTTTTTGCTTCCAAAATAACGTCCAAATTTTCTTCCTAAATAACATCCTATTTTTCTTCTGATAGAGCGCCCGTTATTGCTTCCTAGAGAGCGTCCACTTTTGCTTCCTAAATGGCATCCCAGTTAGCACCATATTTGCATCCAATATTGCATCCATTTTTGCTACCACTTTAGCATCCCATTTTGCACCACGTTTTACTTCCAAAATAACGTCCAACTTTGCTTCCTAACTAACGTCCTATTTTGCTTCCACGTTTTACTTCCAAAATAATGTCCAACTTTGCTTCCAAAATAACGTCCAACTTTGCTTCCTAAATAACATCTCATTTTGCACCACGTTTTACTTCGAAAATAACGTCCAACTTTGCTTCCTAAATAACGTCTTATTTTGCTTCCTATAGAGCATCTGTTATTGCTTCCCTAGAGAGTGTCCCCTTTTGGCTTCCTAATTGGCATTGCCATTAGCACCATATTTGCATCCATTTTTGCTACCACTTTAGCATCCCATTTTGCACCACGTTTTACCGCCTAGTTTTGCAACCAATGTTGCTTCTAGATGTAGAACATAGTGGGCTTCCGTTTTAGTTCATGTTTTTGTTTCCTTATTAGCACCACACACTACAAGAAAAAGGGCAATTTGTCCTCACAATAGCACCACTATTTCTAAAATATATATAAAAGACACACACATACACACATATATATAGGGGGGGTGTTATTAAGACAATATTTGAGAGGACACGGTGGAATCGAACCACCAATCTTCGACATTATATAATGTAGATGCTCTACCATTGAGATAGCACCCAACAACTTCATATACAAGAATAGTATTTGTAGTTTTTAGATTTTTTTTAAAAGCAATGAGCACAAGAAACTTATTTAACTCATTCATATGTAGATCGTGGAGATTGGAGTTATAATACTCATTCATCTCAAAATAAGTAGATAGTTCCATATGTTTTATATAAGAATTAAGAGAAAGGAGGTAGGCTTGTCAATGCCATTGAAAGTTGTCAATCAAATCTTGGGGCTTGGATTGGTCAATCGATCAACTCAGATTTCCTACATTCTAAAAACAACCATCATATGCTGGTATTGGCATGTTGTAATAGCAACATCATAAATCTTCATCTCATTTAAACTGAACCCTCTTAATACCCTGTGACTAGAGCCTAAATACAGAGTACTCGAGGGATTTTTTACTATCAGCCATGAAATTAATGTTTATGATTGAGAGGAGTACACTATGTATTACAACTTGGCATTGAAGTGTAAAAAAATGAGGTAGTATAATAAAATAATAAATGAAAAGAGAAGACTAAAAATAAAAAAAAATGCAACAAGGGAATTCAAGATAACATACAACTTTATTTGCAACTTAAGCATCGATAAAAAAATTCCATCTAAAAATTAAAATTTTAAATCTTACTGTTGATTTTGATGAGTCCCAGGAGAAAAAACCTGTGAAAATAACTGACTCACTCCCCTCCAATATCTACTAAGACACACTCACCAATATTTAGAACCTATTGTTTAGATTTCGAGTCAACCTATTGGCCAACCCAAACATAGATTTCATATTATCAATCCAAAATTACCACATCTTCAATCATTAAATCATCTAAAGTGAAGTTGAATATCCAGGTTACATGCACTTAAAGAATGATTGAAATTCAAATGCAATTACTACAGTAAAATATTTACATACATAATTCTCATTTCATCTCAAGTTAAACATGTAGACCAAAATACAAACATGAATCACTTTGAGTTAAAGAAGTTATTGCCATACCTCCAAACCCTCTTTTATAAAATATAAACAATAAAACAAAGTTATTACCAAATTATCATATAAGTTTTTAAACATAGACTATTATCATAATTGGTATTTACTATTAAGGTATTAACCAACATGCTTATCTAAAAGAAAGGATATATTGGACTCAAACCAGCCCATACTTGAAGTAGAATATATTTATCTTGAAAGATATAATATCAAACCTTTAGAAACAGTGCTTGTCAACAACTGAGGATCTTTACTAACATCCTTAACTCGAACCTTTGACTTGAGTAATCATTTTTACTGCCAAGTGCATTCCAAAATAACGTTGATTCATTTCCTTATTTTAGTGGTTTGGCCGCATTTTGGGCTGCAAACATATAAAGAAAAGCAAACAGGTTAAGTAAGTCTAGCTTCATAGGCCTATGATTCTAAACCTATGAAAAATAGATCACAAAAGAACTTTTACAAGTAATTCTTGATAATCTTAGCCAGAGGTATAAGAAAATAAAATTCAGTCAAAGATGAAATAAATAAAGGGTTGAATACTAACTCATAGAAAATACTTTGATAAATTTGCTAATGCGTTCAACCTTCTGCTTTTGTATTGTTCAAGGTGGAATTTGTGTTTTCTTTCTATCCTCGATCAACATCAAGGACCAAATATATGCCTCATTTGGCACCCAACTAGTCGAGATCCATGTAAAAGCCAACTCATTATTGATTCTAACTAAACGCTATTAATTTCATACTATATCCAAAATATGGGATGCCAATAACACTTTATCAAGTCACAATATGAACACAATAATTGGATGCAATATCAATTGAAACTTGTGGAATTCTCCTGATATCCAAAAAATAGGTTTCGTGCATCTTTATTATGTTAAATTCCATAGATATATGGAGCAAACGATTTGTTGGATTCCACTTGTCTAATGATTCAATGATTCAAGTTGAATGAAGGATCCAAAGGTTGCTACAACAATTGCTTCAAAATCCTCCATGCAAACCTATCCAAACATGCCATGAGTGCTCTAGGAAAGTTGAAGGATACTCCAAACAAGGCATGAATGGTCACAAAGGTAAATCACCTCCCTATAGGGATTTGATTTCATACACATGAATCCTTAATGCACATCAAACATGGATTTTTTTTGGCTTTTATGACTATTGTTTCTACTTTTGGCACCTTTCCTACTTCAAAAGCCTATATGAAATTTGTATATTGTTGTTCTAGGGAACACAATGCACTCAAAACCCCTCCAAATAGTCTATAAAAGAGAATTGGGGACTCCTACGTATCCAAATAGTTTGTAAATGAGGATTGAAGACTTTTACCATGTCTTCTCATGCCCAGAATTGGAGTTTTAACTATCAAAATTGCCCGGAACTTACCAAAGCTAGTTTTATGTTGTTGTTCATCACCTTTTAGGTATGAAAGATGCCTAGAAATGTATTTCAACCCTCATATTCAACATATATTCAAATATTATGGCTTGTTACTGCTAATTTATAGTCTAAAATGAGCCCAGATTGGAGGACCAAGGTTGGTTTATGGTGGAGAAATGCAGAAAGGTTCCCAACATGCTGAAGTAGGCTAAGAGTACAATAAAATGTAAGAGTACAATTTATCATCCACAAAAAAGTAAGAGTACAATAAAATGTAAGAGTACCATTTATCATCCACAAAAAACAATAAAATGTAAGAGTACAATTTAACCAAAAAATTTTTTTGTACAGGCTAAAGAACTCACAATGCTCATATCATCAAAGAACCTAGCAACAACACCTCAGTTCAAATTCTTTGGTGTTGATGAACAAGTTTCAGCCCTGTGAAAGAGATAGGGGTTGATGTGTGTCAAGTTGCACAAGATTGGAACCACACTTAGAGGAGAATTACCTCACACCCAATCAATCCCACACTATATATGCCTTTCAATTCTAATAATTGGTTGTACTAAATTAAAAACATTAGCAATTGGAAATAGACTATGAATCCCCTGTTTTACTAGTGTCTTACTCCACACCCTTCAGTTCGAGACATTTTTTCTTTTGTCTTGTTTTTTTGAGAAGTTGGAACTACAAAATAACATGCACATAGAAAAAAGTTAAACATTTAAAACCTACATAATTTATACAAAGAGATGTCTCTTTCTAGGTTTGATGTCCTTGGAATATAAAGATCTAATGAGATCTTCTAATTTTGGTGGAAGGAAACAAGAATGGGAAATTGGTTGTTGGTTCGGTGATTGCACTTAAACATAAAGAGTCTAAGTAAATAACCAATGTACTTGAAGGTGTAGGTTCTTTGCCATACGATGAATAAGTTTCCAATGAGGTAGGTAAAATGTCTCAAACTAACATGTGTTGACGTGGTATTGATGTTACTTATGCTATTTTTATGCAACAGATGACTTGGAGACATCAAGAAAATTTTTATCGAGTGATTCATCACATGTTGATCCCATAGTGATTTTCTTGATATAGAGGTTTCAAATTGAGTGGGAGGGGGTATCATGGTAGATGGCATCAATATTATGAACCTAGTGTTAAAGTGGTGGAGAAATCAAATAGGACTGGTGATTTAAGAACCAACCCTGTCTGTAACCTCCGTTAAAGAGAATATCATGTTTGGGAAGAAAGGATTAAGTATGGAGGATGTGGTTGCTGGAGCAGTGAATTCCAATGCACATAATTTCATCAATAAACTACGAGAGGGATGTGACACTCAAGTAACTATAAATGCTTCTTTATTCATAAGTAGTACTAGAAAATGATTAGTTTATCATTGCAGTTATCTATTGTATAAAATGGTTTTCTTCACAAAAAAACCTGACTGCATGGAGAGAAGCTAAGAGAAACTCTCATACAGACAAAGAATTATATCCTACACTAGAAATTGAGTTAATGGATTGACTAAAAGAAGCTGGAATTTTATTGGGAACTGATAACAAGTAGCCCACGCCATGAAGACATAAGCATTTAATGACAGCTTAAATCCCGTATAAATGGAATTGGAAAGTGTTGAATATGGGTATTGTTTCAACGCCTTTATGAAGGTGCATAAATGCAGGGACCAATAGCAAAAGAAAGAGGGGTTTCATAGTCACTGCTTACCTATGATATCTCTTACGATCCTACCATGTTCATTCCTCTTACATGCTCTAAATTAAGAGCCTAACTAATGCAAATACCATACCTTTGTATCCCAACGACTTAACATTTTGTTTCCACAACTTAGGAGCTATGCAACATTATGAAGTAACCTTATATGTAGTTTAATCTGTAGAGAAACTTCCAAGGCTTTTAATATTGACTTGCAATTTAAGAGAGATATTGTGTAGTATTCGATGACAGTCTATACAGATGCATCGATTTAGGTATTTAGGTTTGACAGGTGCATCCTCCACATCCTACTCAAGTTGATATTTATAACTTCAATATAAGGTAGGTAATTTTTCTCCTATTTTGATTTACTTTTGTGAATGATATGATTTTATTTAAAATCATATGTTATTTGACTAGCAACAAATTCACATATCCGAGCATAGATTAAATTATATGTCACCGAAGAGAGGAGAAGGTGGACTCTGCACAGTTGATGACTCTCATATACCTACAAGTAAATCTAGGAAGATAAATGTACCCAATAGATAGTATGTAAATATGAAAGGTTCTAAAGCACCTTTAATATAATACTTGGAACGTGGCATGCATAATTGCTTAACACCAATTGACCATGGATTCACCTTACCAAACATAGTCTCTATGGTAAATACCTCAAGTGGATCCATCCAACCATAAAAATTTTGACCTGAAAAGTCTTTTCCACCTACCGACACTAGATCAATGAATGATCACTATGGAGACATGAAACATGGCACCATTAAATGAAAAATCCCTCTCGTCCCTCTACAAGAGTCTCTGAAACATGAGATATTATTTTTGATGTCTTAGAAAAGTTTTACATCTATTTTATAAATACCATTCTAAAATATAACATCCACTTCACATTTATGTCATAATCAATCACTTCATAACTCATATGCATTTTTATGAAATATAATATCTACAACATAAATACTAATCATACATATAACATCATCTTTATAAATTTTATAAAATATAACATCATCTTTATAAATTTTATAAAGTATAGCATCTTATCTATTTACTTCATGACATATATTCACTCATAATATATATAATATATATTCCATAATATTTACATGTGTAACATTCATTGAAAACATATTAATAAATCAATGAGACAAGAGAAGAATACCTCTTATTCTTATCATAAAAAATAGATATGGATTTAATGCTTGTCTTTCTCAGGCATACCAAATATCTATTCTTTACTATTTGCCATTTAATTTATTTTGAAACTTAAGCTATTATTTCAGCTATGGTTGTCATTTTCATATAGTTTACTTATTATAATGTAGTATTTATAACTATATATTAGACTACTTGTTATCCATTCATGGTTTATTTCAAAGATGCTTTAGTCCAATATAATCCGCCATATCTCAAACTCAACATCCATGTTTCCAAAGTTTGAAGCTAAAAGTCAATGCTTTGCCAGGATAGAGCCCATGGGACCACATCATTCTCAATGCATCTTAAAACAAATAAAACTCCTATGCAATCTCGGTCTGAATGTATCGAGAACTTTGGGTTATGCAATGACGACCAGAGCTCCGTGAAGAACTGTTAAGTATGGAAACATCAATATATTTGGATAGTAGCTTTGTAATCTCTGCGATTTGGTGTGGTTATTCCCAACACTTTTTAAATTAAATAATTTAATGAACCATCCCTTGAGACATGTGGTATCAAGATCATACCAAATAATTTATACTTATAGCAGTGCTATCAGTAAAGCTGCGCTCTTCTTCTTGTAATAATATAATTTAGTCATTTATATATTAACTAATATCTACATAACAATGATCTCAATAAAGATGGGCTCTTCTTCTTGCAAGCATACTATGTATAGAGAAAGCAACACTCTCAATAGAGCTGCGCTCTTATCTTTGCATACCACATATTAAGCAGGCGAAGAATATCGTTAACTTTAGTGCAAGCAATAACAGACTGCATTGACCTCTTCCCAATGAGCTTGCAAGCTTGAGTTTAGTCAATAGCATCCAGCTTGATCAAAATTCACTGTATGGGGAAATACCAAAAGGGAATATGTCAAGGAAACAACTTAGTACACTCAATATTTCCAACAACTGGTTAAATGGAAAAATTACTGCATGGTTAAGTTTTATGTTAAATTTACACACCCTAGACCTGTCAAACAATCTACTTGCTGGAAGAATCCCCCCTGAAACAGGGACCCTTAGACACTTTCAATGTATCGAGCAACCACTTTTGTGGCTCAATTCCATAATCTTTCAAGGGTTTAGCCTATAAAAATAGTTTTCGAGGAAATCCAGGACTATGTGGTAATATGGCTTTCAAGTTTAGGTTAATACCATGTTCTTCAAAGAAAAGATATCTACATCATCAGTTCCCCATAATTTTAGTCTCAGTTCTGGGGTTAGCCATGGCAATTTTATTGTTTTCGTGTTTCAATACCAATAGCACAGTGAAAAATTTTCTTGTGGGAAAAACAACCAGCCCAAAGTTAACATGGGAGGTAACATATTTTCATCGAGGCTTGGAAATGGACGAGTCATATATCCTACAACACTTGACAGAGGAGAATGCGATTGGATCTGGAGGATATGGAAAAGTGTACAAGGTCACTCTCCAGAACCGGCAGGAGGTAGCAGTGAAGAAAATTTTGAAGCAACAAAATGAATTTGAAGTAGAAGTTGATACCCTGGGGTTGATCAGACATGCCAACATCTTAAAGCTCCCGTGTTGCATCTCAAGTGCATATTCAGATTTCAAGTTATTGGTATTTGAATACATACAAAATGAAATCCTATTAATTAAGAGACCATTCCTTAACTTAAAAGATGTAAATAATGACTTGGAATTTCTTCCTTCTTTAACTAAAATTTATGTTTTATACATGAACACATTAAATTCTTTAATACCTAATATGCACATATTCTGCTACGTTAGTGTTAAAATAAGAGAGAGAAGATTTTGACTGTAAAATCATCATTTACATTTGAGGGTGTTTAAGCCATTGCATAACACCCAGGTGAAGGTGTTAAGGTACTGGGTATAGCACCCCCTCTTGAGATCTTCAGGTTCCAATTTATTCACAACTTAGGTGTGACCTAATCTATGGCATATCACTCTTCCCAACCGTCACAGGCACACCATACTGTAGGTTTAAGGGTTTTGTGTCAATAAGAGCGTTGATCATTCATTTTATATTGTTTCCTAAAACAGAGTTTACAACATGCAAACTCAGTCATGCTACTATGTGATTATTGGGAAACTATGCAGATGACAAGGGAAGGCTTTGCTCCATTCCAAGCTTTGCAGCAAGTAATAGACTGTCTCACTACCCTAACCATTTGTTAATATATATATAATCAGGCAAGATTTAGCGTCTGGGAAACAAATGCCTCACACTTTTCCATTTCCTTCAATTTAAATCCTGAGGGATAATACTTATGCAGGCTTTAGAATTTTGGGTATTTCAAGATATTGACATACTCTTGTATCCTTGACCAAGCCTACCCTTGTACTCTTTTGGCTGTTTGAGTTAAATTGCACTATGTATTTTTTCCTGAACTTTTCTTGTTTGTTTTATCTAAAGTTATCTAAAGTTTGTTGGGGAGTAATTTCTCTATCCATTGTTTTGGTTGGTAGTTGCAATAGGTAATGCATTTGTAATTTATGGAGCTTCTCCCAGGGTCATCCTATAGGATTTTCTAGATCCAAATTCTAGATATCTGGATCTTTCTAGAGAATTATTCATTGTATAAATATATGTTTATAGTTTAATGAAAGTTTGAGTTGAGAGTGGGTGTAGAAGTTTAGAGCTGTAACTCCAGGTTTCTATTTGTGGCAGCTGTAGCTATGAGATTATCCCCTCTCCTCCATTGTCAGAAAAGTAGTTGAAGCTTTACCCTTCCAACAAGGTTAGAACCAGAAGTTGGAAGAATGGCATATTCCTTTAGCTTCCAAATAATAATAACCTAGCTAGATAATAATAACTATCAAAAACTTGTAGGCACAACCATATATCAATCCTCAAAACATAGAAAATTTACTAACAATTGGAGTTCCAAATTGATTTAGTAGCAAAGCATAGCAAGAAAAAGATTAGTGGTAGATCACCAGGTCTACTTGTCTAATTCTCTTATTTTAATAATGTGTTGTTGGTGCCTCATCTTTTATTTGTGTAATTTGAATTAGGTTTTACATGAAAAGTATGTGATTATGAATTTGCTTCATGCAATTTAGAGTAAGGTTTTGAAGGCACAATACCTCAATAATAAAAATATTACAAGAAAAATGAGGACAATTATTAACAAAGTGTTTGATTCCAAGTTAGATTGGAGAGGAATTTTGATTCTATTAGTTTAAATTTCCCATCCTGGCATACACCCTGACAAAATAGAAACAAAAGCTAGAAATTTCAGCATTCACATTCTAACAAATGCAGAAATGGTTTTCAGGCATGGAACATGGTATATTTTGAAAAAACACCAAATGATTACCTTAAGTGCTATATATTACCCCAGAGCAAGTGTTATAAAGAGAATCTTGTTCTCGGAGATTAAATTGGCACAAACAGTAAACCCCAAATGCTAGGGAAAAGCACAAGAATTAAAATTCTTAGATTAAAAACAGTAAACATATATATATGTGTGTGTGTGTGTGTATGTGTGTGTGTGTGTGTGTGTGTGTGTGTGTGGGAAAATGTTCACTTTCACAATGAGTTAGTTATAAACATTTCCAACGGCATTTCAAAAGCAAATAAACCTGATTTCTAGTGTGCAGTAAAAGAAAATCAAAAGAAAATCAAACTTGATTTCTAGTGTAGGGCTCACAAAATCAACAGCAACAACAAGGTCATCATAATTCAATGCATCAGAGCATGCATCCTCCAGGTTTTTAGGCAAGAGTAAGTTCTCTTTCTCAGCAACGACAACTTCTCCATTACCAACAACACTTCCATTCATGTAAAAAGTTAAAACCCCCAACCAGGGAAGGGAAGCTCAGATGATCCAAGAACCTGGAACCCCTAAATTCACCATCGTCTTTGGCTTCATTAACTCTGCCTGAATTTTGGCTTCTCGGAAGTCAGGGGTTCTAGGTTCACATCACTAGTTGTATTATTGTAAACAGGGAGAGCATATTCCTGTTCATTTTTTCCCTCGGTGGCACTCAAACCCTTGAACCCTATGGGCTCCTCTGGAATGGCAGTTTTTGTAGAGTCTACAAATGGTGAAGACATGGCTAAGTGATCGATTGCATAGAACAAGAACTAGTTTGTGGGTAGTGAAGAAAATGGATCCGAGGAGCCGAAGGAACCAGAGTAATAGGGGTAAACTTGAGGTAAAGCTTGGGCTGGGGATCTAGAGTAATAGAGGGGAAAATTGAGGGAAAGCTTATGCTCAGGATTTTTGCGGGAGATTTGTGGAGGGAAGAATAAATTTCCCAAATGCTTATCACCCAAAGAGAGGGAAGCTGCGTCTCACCCAAAGACAACTGCAAAGTACAGAAATTTCCACCAAATGTAATGACATCTTGAAAAGATAAGAGTAATTCTTGGGTTGGACTCTCAAGTCCTCCATCTAGGTGACTAAAACATTTGCGGTAGTTCAATGTTTACCTTCATTTTATGTAAAGGTTAAATAAATATTAAAAGTTTATTTGTTTCTTAAAAATTATTTAAAGATTTGTATTTTACTATTTTATTTTTTATTTTTTTAATATGATTAATTTATTTGAATGAGATAATGTTTGTGGTAGGTCATCTCTAACCAATGAATAATAAATATAAGATATAGTAATTGCATTTTAGAGGTAAACAATTAATGGTATAAATAAATGTTATGGTCAAAATGTAATATATTTATTTTAAAAATATTGTGTTTCTTAAGTGATGGGTTGAAAGTTTATTATAAATATTATAATTTTGAATGTAAATGATATGTTTGATTTTATTTAAGTTAAAGTGTAAAATATTTCATAAACTTAGTTAGGAGTGAGTGGGTGGCTTTTAATCCATGACTTTTAGCGAGCAAGGAATTGTTGGATTTTCTAACAAAGGTTAATAAAAGGTGGTTTAATGGTCAACACTTAGGCACAAGGACATAGATCACAATTTGAAAATGGTCTCCCCATCTGTTTGTTCAGTGTCCTTTTATTCAAATATATGGGGGAATCCAGTAATTGTATAAACTTATCGAATTTTTGAAACAAGTTTGACATTAAATCATGTTTGAAAGTATAGTTCAATAGAGGGGATCTAAAATCTTATATAGTTATCCCTTTTCTTGTCCTTTGGAGGGTCTTGCTAAGTCTGACTAGTCTGAAATTTGTTGAGAATGTGTTTGCTTACTTTCCAGGTCGATGCTCAAGTGAAGGTGTTTTTTAGTTATGTAGATAACAAAGACGCCCCTAATTAGTCTTAACAGGTTGAGCAATTGCATATTGAGAAAAGTTCTATTTGGGCATTCTTTTGGCGGAGCTTTCCACAATCCAGAAAGACATGTGGCTTAGGAGTGATGTTGTATCTCTCGAACAACCACTAATTTTGTATAAAAGTATGCAATTGTAAAGGTACAAATAATATGGTCGAGCTCTTCACGTTAAAACTTTTGGTGAGGAAAGCTACAGAGTTAGGAGTACACTCTATCCAAGTCTTGATCAACTCATTGTTTATTGTTAAATGGATGATGGATGAGCATATATTTTGAATATGTATATCTAGGAGTTGGTAATCATTCTTAAAAAAAATGTTCAAATATTCGATTGGTTCTCTATTTTCCATGTCTCTAGGAAACACAACCAATTCGCCAACACCCTTTTTCATGAAATGTTTTCATTAATCTCTAGTTTTGTCTATCTAGTTCAATACTGTGGTGGGGAAACATCTGATACTTTTCAAGATCTATGGGTTTAACAATTTCTTGGGAGAGTCTCTAACAATTTACCTCAAATCAGTCATATACCTCTCATTAACTAAGGAATCCTTCTATAATAGTGATTCATTATTTTGGCCCTTGCAATTCCTTCTACATAAATGATTCATTATTTCAGGCCCCATGCATTGATCACGAGTCGTGAGCCCTAAAGAAATGGATACCATGCAATTTCATAGTTTCTAACTCCAAACCATGATTTGAGCTAGAAATTCCAATTATAGTACATACTTTACCTTGTAAAACCCCTTGAACCCTTGAATTTCTTCTACACAAGCTTACCCATGATGTGCTCCCTACAATCAAACTTGTTTCCTTCTATCGCTCGCGACCTTGTCGGATGATTGTCAGAATGGAACTAGCAAAAACTAAGTAGTGATTTTCATGGCCTTCCATTTTTATTCTCCATCATTAACAATCAATCAAGCAAGATTATGAGAAGGAAATGAATAAGAGAAAAGATATGTGAAACTATGTAGTCCAAAAATATGAAAAGAAGAAAATCTCTAAGATAATGTACCCCCATACAAAAATTACTAAGATGAAGTGTGTGGTGGAAGACAATATGAGTGGCATATCTTTTCACTCAAACACTTATTTGTGTACTTAGTTGTCATGAGGTCAAGCATAAGGTCCTAGATTCCCAACAAATTTTGATTTAATTGAAGTAATCGTTACTCTAAAAAACAACATTTTAAAATAAAGAAAACTTGATTGCAAACTTTCGTGGGAAAGTAATAATTCTATCTAATTGGTTGTAAGGAGAATCAACAAATTGTACGACACTAATTCAAGAAAAGGAAAGGACAATTGGTGCAAGAGTTCAATATTGAGTTCGGAAAGAGAGTTGTTCAACTACGAATATTCTGGAAGAGTCCAATTTTTTTTATTAAATCCATGGGTGCATTTCAATAAAAAAATTGATATTATTTAATGTTGTTCAAACCTAAGACAAAATATAAAGATAGTATAGAATTCCAATATCTTAAGGGAGATAAGTAGAAGCAACAACCTATTACACACAACCAAGCATAATATAAAGAAAAAAATAAAGGGAGGAACAACAAGAAATGGAATGGAAGGAGAATAAGCATAGTGTGGCATTGGCACAGAATGGACCCTGGCATTTATCGTATCATTTCTAGCAAATATGTGGGTCATTGACCTTGAAATTGTTCTCAAGTCCACAAATCATAGATCTAAGGAAAATCCATAGATTAAGGACCATAACTAGGAAAGGGGAAGGGAAGACACATGAACATATAAGGAAATCAACCTAAATCTTATTCCCCTAGTGGGAAAGACACAATCATGCAACTAAGCTAAGGAAAATGCTAGTTATGGAAATAAATTTAACACGTTCCATCAACGATAGTGGGAGGTTATAATGATGAAATCAATTATTATGGATTTAATGGTTCTATCACACATAAAATTAAGTGTGACACTACCATGTTGAAGATATGTGCATAATTAGCCTTGAGTGTGAAAATACATGCACTACAAGTGTGCCTCGGTATACAAAATAAAATTTATTGTATATTAGGCCATGAATAGACTACGAGACCCAAATTTCTAACATATACAATAAGTATATGAATGATTTTTGTAATTATTCCAATCTTTGGTTTCATTAGGGGCACAACATACCCTTATTTCCAAAAGTGCTTTGAGCTCAAATCAAGAAGAGTTTGGGTCAAACAACTAGTTGCACTTAAATTAAATGTTACTTACTACATGTGAATGAACTAGTACTGCCACTAGGGCCAATTAGATGCCATTAGTGTCTACTAAATGTTGTTGGGGACACTCGGATGCAATTAGAACAATTTTGATGACATTAAGGTAATTTACCCCTCATTAGGATTAATCAAGATATAAAAGTTCCATGATTATGATCATTTAGGTGCCACTATGGTAAATCAATATCCAAAAGTACTGTCAGATTCAAATCATGATCATCGACATTGACATTAATATATCTAATGTTATGACATACGTTTTCCGAACACAATTCCTAGCTCGGTTCCTTTCGAAATTTCTGGCATTATTCCAGGCGATATACCTGCATCTATACCTGGAACTATGTTGGATGTTTTATAGGCACAATTCCTGTATCTATAATTGGCACTATGTTGGATGTTTTTCTTGCCAAAATTCATGGCACAATTCCTATCACTAACCATGGATTAATATATGGTGTTATGTTATTCAGGACGTTTTTTTGGAGGCTAATTCTTGGCGTTATATGGGATGTTTTTTTGGACGCTAATTGGGATGTTAATTTGGATTCTAATTGGGATGATAATTGTGATGCTGTTTGGGACGCTAATTGGGACGTTAATTGGGATGCTAATTAGCGTCCAAAAAAGCATCATCTTTTAAAAAGGGATGCTAATTGGGACGTTAATTGGGATGCTAATTAGCGTCCAAAAAAGCGTCATCTTTTAAAAAGGGATGCTAATTTGGATGCTAATTGGGATGCTAATTGGGATGCTAATTGGGGCGCTAATTGGGATGCTAATTGGGACGCTAATTAGCGTCCAAAATAGCGCCAAATTTTAAAAAGGGACACAAATAACTCCATTAAAAGCGCCATCTCATGGAAAAGCGTCCACTTTGTCCAAAAAATGATGAAAAATACACTAAAAGTGATAATGGACGCTAAAAAGGAAGCGAAAAGAGATGCTAATCATAGGGTTTTGTTGTAGTGTGCACTCAGGTGGTGGCACCGCCTATTGCCAACAAGGTTCAGGCGGTGGCACCGCTTATTACCTACAGCACATGCGTAGTTCCCTGAATATATCCAGAACACAAAGATAATGATAATTCAAGTAAAAAATTGTTCAAATCAAGATAAAGAATGATGAATTGACAATAAAACAGAGCATATAAAGTCAAAGCAGTTCATATCTGAACATATTTGAAAGTTTCAAACCAAACTTCACTAAGTCAGATGGCAGATATGACTAAAGAGAGTTGCAAGCTAGAGCCTGGATTCAGACAAGTGTTAAAGGACTGAGGAAGGTTAGATCAACTGAAACTTGCTTTAGTCCCCAGCAGAGTCACTATATTTGTTGTCAGGAATATTACACCTTCTACAGACAGAAGCTGTTCCTCTGGTCTCAATGGTTCAGACCCAAAACAAATAAGTGAATGACAAAGGGTGAAAACCTTGCCTAGATGTTGTAAACACCTAGAATAATGATTTGATGATGAACCTGTGTACCTATAGAGAATTTCAAACAAACAAGAAAATCAAAGCTACCAGAACATTATTTACACATTCATACTAGTGACTAAGGAATCCAGTAACATATACATGCGAGACCAGTACAATAGATACATGCGACAGAAATCAACTTTGCATTGAGAAATCAATGCAGAAGCTTACAACCATTGCCTTAGTGTTTACAAAATCCTCCACAAGACAAACACCTCATCCCCAATAGCTCCAACTTGCTCTCTTGTGCTCTCCAATGGATTGGGCTAGATAGTTAATTCAGTAGCATAACATTACCATTAAGTTATCCCCCTCAACCATGGATATGAACTTTTATTTATAAGACTAAAATGGATAGGTATGGTTGAGAGATTGGTGGGTGAGGTGGCTAAGAGATCGTACAAAGAGGGATCTCAACCTCAACCAACCCAGGTGAGTAGGGATAAGGCTATCCATGAAGCTTTTGATCTAGAAGCTTCGTGAAGCTTCTTTTTTTTCACCTTTTACCAAGGGTACCGCTTATACACCCTTATGACAGAGCGGTGTAGGTAAGAACCACTTAAAGAACAAATCACATACGCGGTGGCACCGCTTCTCTATAACAGGACTCAGGCGGTGCTGAACAAGGTATCGCTCATCAGCTAAAGGGAAAAATCAGTGCTATGTTTTTTTATGTAGAATTGACATCCAAAGCATGTTTCCACTCCAAGTTTGGGATTTAGGGAAAGCATAGGTGTTAAGGATCTCATCACATGTTGGTGACAAGATTTGGGTATAACAACATAAAAATGAAAATCGATGGTTGTGGTGAAGGCCGCAATGAAAATATCTAACAGTTGGAAAGTATTGTGGGGGAAGAATTGCGGAGAGGAAGTTGCGGGGGAGCAACTTTGGGAAGTTGGCATACCACATCTCGCAACCCAATTTCAGGAAGGTTGTTGTGGAACACAACGTTAGGAATTTGAGATCCCATATCTTGCAACCTGATTTTAGGAATACCGTTGTGGAGCATGACTTTGGGTGTTTTGAGATCCCGCATCCCGTAACCCGACTGTGAAAACTCTGTTGTGAAAATAGAGTTCGGGGAAGGAAAAGTTGCGGAAAGAAGGAGGTGAAAGGAATATTGCGGGAAGGAATTTTTAGTGTGGAGTTTTGTGTTTAAATATAAATTTGGAGATATTTCCAAGTGTAGGAAGTTGAAGATCCTGGAGGTGCTGGTTGGGTTGGTTTTGGTCCGAACCCCTGCACCAATGAACCCGCGAATTACAAATTTCTATTAGTATTTCTTCCTTTGGTCTAGGATATGCTTTGGATGTCGATGCTTTGTAACCTGAATCTTGACCCATGACAACTGAGTGTCATTGATACATAAAGAGAATTGTTGGTTAGTTTTTTGCACTAGAAACTTAGCTACACTCTGCGAGAATATTACAATGCTCCAGTGTGATGATAAATGGATACAAAAACACAAAGTGGACTCTTAGATAACATTAGGAAGTTTTAAGCATTTAGGTGTGTTGATAAGAATACTTGATAGGCATATTTAATTAAAAATGTGAAAGATACCATATATTTTAGTTATTAAAGCAAGAATTTTTAATGAATATTTGACACTTAGCAACTCTAAGACAAGTCTATTCACTTTTAAAAACATTAATAAATATTCCCCAATTCTACTTGATGACAATTTGAGTGCATTATTGATGACTTGAACCAAACCTCGAATTTAGACCTTCAAAAATGATGAACTTCGATAATGGTGTGATCTCCCCTCCCCCCCCTAACCACATGCATATCATTGGACTAAACTAGAAAAATAAAATAAAGACCACATATACAAGGCACAACTGACATTGTTGGTATGCTAACTTGAATAAAGGGACACACTTGAGAAAACTAAAAAACACAACATAAACCTAAAAACCCACCCTACATCACTACTTTTACTATTAGTGCCCATAAAGTGGTATCAACAACTTTAATTATAGGGATCCAAGCATGCACCATTCACCCCTATTGGATTGATGACACCATCGAGTTACACAAGGTTTATAGCACTTGAATATCTCAAATACACAGTAATAAATGAACCAAACCAATGAATCTAAAACTTTCTCGGGTTCTTAAAATACTTACTATCATAAATAAGAACCAAATCACCCTTGGAAAAATAATTGGTCATGATACGATGATCATGCCATGCTTTTTGTCTTTCTTTTTTCAGCTTGGAATGAATTCAACCAAAAATACAGTTTTCTCCTAGCTACATCAATTTCTCTAGGAATTCAATTGAGATGACTCCTCCAACATGTCCATAGTATGGTCAATATACATACTAGGAACAACAAATTCATCTGGAACCAAAGATTCTCATCTATAGGAAAATTGGAGTGGAGAGTGCTTATGTAATTTATTTGGAGTAGTTCAATAATCCCATAATAATGCAGTGACATGTTCATCCAATCATCATGAATCGCAGAGAAAACCTTAGTTAATCTAGTTATTAGGGTATTGTTAAAATATTCTATCATGTCATTTGGTTGGGGATGGTAAGGACTTCTTTCATTAGAGGAAATTTCAACTCAAAATGGGCCTCCTAAAAAAAATTAATAAAATAATAGTTAAAATAATAAAATAATATTCATTAATATTGGAGGAACAAAAGCAAAAAACTACTTTTTTGTTTGTATTTTCGACATATATCCCCATGTTTTTACTCAAATTTCGATTGGGAGAGCTCGTTTGATGCGGAATTAAATTCCGCATCCAACGAGTACCCACTCGGCATACTTTTTATGGACCCCGCTACCTCAAAAACAATAAATACTTGAAAAAACATGATGATGATGTCCATAAAAAGTATGCCGAGTGGGTACTCGTTGGATGCAGAATTTAATTTCGCATCCAACGAGCTCTCTCGATCGAAATTTGAGTAAAAACACAGGGAGATATGTCGAAAATACAAACAAAAAAAGTAGTTTTTTTAATGATACCTATCCCCAAATTTATATTAAAAAAATGTTTAAGACCTATACGGTATTTCAAATTTAAAGGAATTTCATTGGCTAACACATGATGACATGGAATTTGATTTAAAGTTAAAAGGCCCATTTTGAGTTGAAATTTCCTCTAATGTATGATGCTAATTGAGAAATTCCTAGGTCATTGTGACAATTATAGTTCTCTTGAAGTGCATACCTTGATCACTAGTGAGACTTTTGGGGCACCAAAACATAAAAATGGTGTTCTAAAATATAAATTGAGTGGCAATTTCTACGGAGAAATCACAAGTTATACCTCAACCAACTTAGTTAGATAATTGATTGAAGTAATGATATAACAAGATTTTGAATTTCTTGCAGGAGGATTAACATGCCCTATTAGTTCTCAAAGTTGTCCTAGGTTGAAGTTAGAAAAATCTAGAGCATGACAAGGATCAAAATTTAACGATGTTAGAGCTAAATCAAATTGTGAATGTATGTTTGAGTCATTATGCAGAATGATTAGGTTCTTTAACAATATATTGTTGATAGAATTGCAAATACAAAGGAAATTTAACAGAGGAATTAGATGGAGTCAGGAAAAAATTATAGGAAAATTATTAAGAAGGAAGGTGTGAAGACAAATATTGAACAAAGAAAGTACCAATAGGTAAATTTTGTAAAGACATACAACCTTTGAATGTACTGAGCTGTATTTCACAGAATTCGGTAATTCTTTACAATTTGTAAGGGACTAACATGAGATTCATAATCTTTAACCACAATTCGTATCACAAAATCACATATGCATAAATGTTTCCCATACATAGATCCATTACAAGCTGAATTAAAGATCAATCACACAATCGAAAGAACTTTGAACTCCTTAGATGATATCCAACATTTAATCATGAAGAAAGAATCAATTATCTCAAATCATATCAAATATTATTGCACTCATTGTATTATTTTTCTCATGAATCCTCACAAATAGATGAACACATAACAATGGATATCTAAAGAAAACTATGCAAGGCTCAATTTCATCAATATGAAGCCAAATAGATTCACATTACAATGGTATGCAACAAATCAACAACATAATAAATAATACTTCTAATTCTCACATTTCCAGACCATCGCTTGTATACTGATCTTACATTATCTAGGGATATTAGGTTCTTAAATTAGGTTTGTAAATGATTTGACTACTAACAAAAAGTAATAGTTTTTTAAATATTTACTTTTTACATAAAAAATATTACATTTACATAAACAATTGTTTAATTATTTTTTCCACCTTCACCTCTATTTCTTCCTTGTATGGGTGACTGCTAAACACGCAAGGTTTTTATACTTGGAGGTGTAGAATAGGTAGGTGAGATCCCAAATTGGCTCATCCTTTTCACCATTTCAATGAATGTGGGATCTCTAGGTTGTACTAAGCCTCCAGGTGGCATAAATACTAGCAGAGTTGTTTTTCCCTCAAATTTCTATGCTGGTGGTGCTTGCGTGTATTGATGAGGTGGAGGAGTCTGCTAAGTTTTGTTTTCCTGAGAAGATGACCCTAGTGCCTTTTGAGATGATTGTTGCTGTGATGGTAAGGATAATTTATGATATCTCACTACAAGTTGCTAATACTTACGCATTGCTATGTTGGTAGCATTTAGGTTTTCCAATACCAATGCTACCTAATAATGTCTTTTATATGTGAGTGGCCCCATATCTTTAAATATTGTCTTCAACCTTTTCCAAATATAGAAATAAGGCCGAAGTCTCTTAAAGGCTTGATCTCCACTGATGATTCCTTCCATCTCCTCTTTAGGATCTTCATTCCTCTTCTCTTTTAACTTGCTCGTATATTCCTGCTTTAAGTATATCATAAGTTTCTATCCAACAATAGAGGTAATAAAATCTTTGCAACTCCATTAAACATAGTCTTGAATGCTTTAATATCATCATGCAAAACATTTGTGTTGTTTTTCATCACCCTACATAATGTTTGCAAATTCAACATAATCTTTTTGGAAATTTTTATTACCTAGGTTATGCTGGTCAACTACAAGTCTTCCAACTATTTGTTGGTTAGGATATTAAGCTAATATATAGTTTATATTTCTTGGGTGGGCTTGTCTCCAATGTTATTTTTACTTGCTTTATTTCATTCATTTTTTATTTATATACCTCCATTTCAGCAGTGATTAGGTTCATGAATTCGCACTTCTCATTAAATATGTGAGCAATGATGTCCCATATTTCATGTGTGGTTATTCTCAGTAATTCCTATCCTTGAGAATCCATTTTTAGTGATGTGACTTGACCTTTAAGATCCTCAAATTTCCTTTTCAGGTAAGTATTGTCATCTTCTTTCTTACTGATGTCATGTTCCAGCTCTACAATTATGTTTTTCTTTTGCGTGACATAATATTACAAATCCTTTATTTTAGTTTGAACATCTTATTCAATTTTAGCTGGTTCAATTGAGGTCTGATATTCATCCATACTATCTACATCAAGCACTCCAATTGCTGCTGGTTAGATGACAACATTTAGAAAATTTTGTTTTGTTTCTGTCTGGATTTGAGTTGGCTTTGTCACCTTTGTTGCTATGAGGGATGGTGGCACACTTTGTTCTCTATTATCTCTTTGAAACTCTAGAATGGCTATCTGGGAAGTTTACTCATTTATATTCTTATCTCTTTCATCCACCTCATCTCTGTGTTTTATGAAAGAAGCTAGTAATTCTTCCTTCTCTCTCTCTACTTGATGAATTTAAGTTGTTTGTACTGGATGTACATTTGGTATCTATAACTCATTCTTAGACTTTGTAATTTAATTATCTTAATTAGCTATCAGAGACTTGAATTGAGAGCCATCATCTTGTTTTTCACTTAAATCTATTAATCTTGTATATTGATCTAGGAACAAAGCATCAATCTCATCAAAGATTAATCAACAAATAACTCATGAAATGGTGTAATTGGTCTACAGGATTAGTATCCACTTTGTATTCACATAAATAATGAATGATTACAATTACAATGTCATGCTACAGGCATGAATGAATGAGCAATTCGAATCCTCAAGGAGCTCATTCGAATTGAATGAGTGAGTCTAGCTTAACTAACTGTAAGCCATGGTTCACACTCAGTTAACCACTGATCAAAACCCTGATTGACTCACCTAAACCCTAACTAAAGTCAGAGTGCAATAAATGACTGAGTTTCAATTGAAGGAGATCAGACACATGTCATAGCAAGCCAACCATCAAGTGCTAGTGCTTCAATGACTTCAATGAACCCCGATGAGGTTAACTGAAGCTAAACTGAACATCAGAAGTTGGTGGAGGCACCCCTGTTGACTCTAGTTCATTAATTAATCATTAAACAATCAATTAAATGAATGGAGGCACCTTCAATGAGCTATTTAATTGATTGTAACCACCAGTTATCAATTAGGTGCATTAATATCACTTAGATCACCCCCGGAGTGCTCTAGTTAGCCTCATTGACTGAAGGTAGGCTTGGGTGTGACTGGATGATGTCAATTAATGCTCCACTGATGTCAATTAATGTCAATTATACTTACGATAATGGTTTAACTAGGACAATTTGACCAAAAGAGTGTGTATGGTGGTAAATGTCTCCAACACCCCCCCTTAAGCTATACTCAGGAAGAGTTAGAAAACATAAATGCATAAAAATGCTAGGGCCCTGGAAACTAAGGCAATAGGTCAACCTGTACAATGCTAAAACTGAAACAATGCTCAAAACAAACTAAGTGAGGAAAGGAGGGAAAACCCAGTGGGAAACCCCCCCCTCAAGCTGAACACTGAAAGTAATCTGAATCACCCTAATGAACTCACCCCCAACAGTGAACGGAGGTAAGTGAACTTATTTTCTAAAAATATCTTGGTGAATATGTCTACAATCTGCTCATCAATCGGGAAGTATTGCAGAATGATGGTCCTGTCATGCACTAGCTCCCTGATATAGTGCATGTGGATCTCTACATGCTTGGTCCTCTGCCTGGTAACTGGATCCATGGATATCTTAATAGCACTTTGATTGTCACAAAAGAGTATAGTGGACAAATTACTACCAAGATAAAACTCTAAAAGAATGCCTTGCAACCAAAGTGCTTGGATGCAAGCATTCACCACTCCTCGATACTCGACCTCTGCTGAAGATAGTGCTATGGCAGCCTGCTTTTTGCTTGACCAGAAAATGGGGCCACCACCAAACATGAATACATATCTTGAAGTAGACTTCTGATCAATAGAATCACCCACCTAATCGGAATCTGTGTATCTAACCAGCTCTAGCTCGGAGTTTGCAGCATAGTGAATGCCGTAGGTCCTGGTTCCCTGAATATACTAGAGGATCCTCTTGGCTGCCTTCCAATGAAGATCATGAGGATGCTGCATATATATTTATACAGCATTCATGGTATAACAAATATCAAGCTAAGAATTTGTCAAGTACAACAAGCTACCAATCAACTGTTGATAGATAGTGCAGTCCATGGGAGGTGTGCTTTTTCCTTCTTCAAGGGTGATCCCTGATAGGAATGGGAATGGTGTAGGCATACAATCATCCATGTTAAACTTTAATAAAAGGTATGAAATGTATTTATACTGAGTGACCATAATCCCATCATAATTTTTCTCAATTTCAAGCCCCACAAATTGTTTCAGAAGCCCCAAATCACTCATTTCAAAGGCATTGTGGAGAGCAGTTTTGATGGCTGAAATGGAGGCAAATGTGCTACCTGTGATCAGTAAGTTATCAACATATAAAAAAATTATAATTATATGAACATAATACTGCTGTAAATATACATTTGGATCTGATCTACATCTCTGAAAGTTTTGAGAGAGAAGGAAGGCATCCATCTTGGAATACCACTCTCTTGGGTCCTGTTTTAACCTGTATAGTGACTTATTTAGCTTGAAAACCAAAGATGGATCAGTGATGTAGCCCTCAGGATGCTTCATGTATATCTACTCATGAATATATCCATGCATAAAGTCTGACTTAACATCCATGTGATGCACTTCCCAGTGCTTGGATGCTGAAATTGCCAAAACAAGGCAGATGGAGTCCTTTTTTGCAACCGGTGCAAAGGTCTCATGGTAGTCCACTCCTTGGACCTGAGAGAAAAATTTTTCTACCAGAATTTCCTTATATTTTCAATTTCTTCCATCAGCAGCAACCTTGTTCCGAAACACCCACTTTCATTGAACCAATTTCCTTCCCGGAGGAAGAGAAACTAGCTCCCAAGTAGTGTTTTTCTGAAGAGAATTCATCTCTTCATCCATGGAAACTTGAAATCTCGGATCCTTCCAAGCATGGTAGTAGGATTTTAGATCTGAAATAACCATAAAATATCAATTTTAAAACATCAAATTATCAAGACAAGAGAGCGCAATACCTGCTCTTTGGAAATTAGACCGGGTTCCCCATGGATCATCCAGATTTCAATTGTTTTCTCCTGCGGAGGAGAGTGTCTGTCGGGCCCATGTAGGAAGATGATTTTACACTTCAGGTTCTGATTCAGAATCTGATGATTTCTGCACACTGATATCATAAATCATAGGATCCAAATAAGGGTCATCACCCCCAATTTCATCATCCAAATATTCAGTAGAATAGGAAGGAAATTTAGCAGTTTTCTCCTTCACTAATTCCACCTCCTGAAGAGGCTCATCGAACTTGACACTTCTATCGATGATGATATATTTGGTATTGATATCCAGCAGCTTAAACCATTTATATTCATCAGGATACCCAATAAATATACATTCTATGCTTTGCGGTTGCAAATCCCTTCTTTTATCAAGCGGAATCCGGGCCCATGTAGTGGACCCAAACGCCCGTAGGTTCGACACATCCGGCTTGTGTCCGAAGTATGCTTCGAAAGGGGTATTCCACTTCACAGATGAGTTTGGAACCCTGTTATGAATTTATTCTACATCATGCATGGCCTCAGCCCACAAATTTGCGGCAAGCCTCTTGGATTCCAACATATAGGTGGTCATCTCCTTGAGAGACCGATTCTTCCTTTTTGCTACTCCGTTCTGCTGTGGAGTGTAGGAATTGAATGTTGGACCTGAATACCAATTTTGGAGCATATGTATAGCAACTCATTACTGAAATAATCCCCTCCATTATCATATCTCAATATATTGATCTTAAGCCCAGAGGCATTTTCGATCAAGGCCTTCAATTCAGAAAATTTTTCAGATACTTCTGATTTCTTTTTGAGAAAGAAAACCCATGTATACCTTGAAAAATCATCAATAAAAGCAAGGGGATACCTTGATCCATTCATGGATGTGATAGGCATAAGATCACTGATATCAGAATGTATCAGCCCCAATATGCATGTAGCTCGGTTTGCCTTCCCCCGATCGAACTTGTGCTCAAGGTGTTTTCCAATCACAGAGCCTTTGCAAATTCCCGTGGTTTCCTTGATGACCGTGAGGACTTCAACCATGGAGTTTTTATGTAATTTCTGCAAATATTTGAAATTAAGATGGCCAAAAATCTCATGCCATATCCTAGTAACCTCATTCACATGAGTTAGCAGAGCGGTGGGCTTTTCATCCGCAACAAAGTGAGAGAACTCATAGGATTTTGCATGATGGTTTGCAAGGCCTTTAGCAATGAGTTTCCCGGATGCAATTTCTGTTATCTCAACATCATTTGGGATGAAAGAAAATCTCTTAGGAACTCCTGTATGTGTCATCTGATAGACACTAAGGATATTTGATGCCAGAGACAGTACATACAAAACATTAGAGAAAAAACCATTTTCAAGATCTACAGTACCTTGTCCTTCTGAAATGATGGTGGAGTCATCTCCCATGTGGATGGGGATGGATTTTCTGGTCTCCAAGGGTGAAAAGGAGTCCTTTTCATCCATCATGTGGTTCAAATCTCCAGAGTCAATCAACAGTGCTTTGGACTTCGAAGTGCTTGCCATGAGGGCATGACCTTTTTCATGTTGTGGTTCCCGATCTTGCTGATCTCTCCTGCGAACATTTTTCGGAATATTGATGTGATTTATCTCAAGAAGAGAGGTGGGTTCATTGAGCTTCTTCTTCATGCAGGAATTTTCAAGGTGGAATCCCTTCCTGCAATAGGAACACTTGACTTTTTCTTTGCCATGGTGCCCTTTTCCTTTGTTCTTCCTTGAGCCGAAAGACTCATCATGCTGCCGATTTTCAACTCTAGGTTTAGGAACATCAAATTTAGTTTTTTGATTCTTTTGCTGCTTTCCTTTACCCTTCAGATCTTTGGGCCCTGAGACATGGAGGGCTTGATCATGGGAAGATCTGATGATCCCAATATGGACAAGCTTGTCATGTTCACATGTTAGGGACTCAATGAAGGCATTGAGTGTAGGCATCTTCCATCCAGGGGTTGTGAGCTTCCCCACATGGAATGTAGAAACAAAAACTAAATAATCAACCCCAAGTTTGGAGAGTATGGTGAGGATGAGCTGATCATCCTCCTTCTCCACTTTGCATTGCTTCAAGAGTAAAAAAGTATGCTTGAACTTTGTGAAGAAATCATTCAGAGTCTCGAAGTTGGAGGGTTGGAGAGACATGACTTCATTTTCGAGCTGGTAAACCCTCAAGTCATCATGCTTTTTGTATAGAGTCTCCAATTTGTCCCATATTTCTTTCATATTCTTCAATCCCACAAGATGGAAGAGAAGGTCTCGGGAAATAGAGAGGCACAAGAAACCAAAGGATTCATCCTTCTTGTTCAAGAATCTTGATTTTTCTATGGCGGATCTAGGCTCATCTTCAATGTCCATGGTGACTCTAAAAAGTCCTCTGGAGCTCAGCTAAATCTCCATATCACCTTTCCATGAGTGGAAATTGTATGGGGTCAATAGATCTACTGAGGAGGCCATTTGGATGTGCCGGAGCGAATGCTTCACCTGTAGAAAACTAAAAATCAAAACAGAAAGGGAAATGTAAGGTTGGAAAGCCTGCACAATTTTAGGCTTTCATCACACCCAGCATAGTCAATCAAGCAAGCTTGATCAACAAGTTCTTTACTTGGGGTATTAAGTGGTAAGCCTTGGCTTCTGGTGCAGTGCTATATTTTTGAGCTATTGCTCAAATTTCATACAGAAATCTGTCAAAAAGCTTGTTTTTGAGAGATAGAGATTCGTCTCGCCGTAAGCTCTGATACCATATTAATATTTCATATTGATCTAGGAACAAAGCATCAATCTCATCAAAGATTAATCAACAAATAATTCATGAAATGGTGTAATTGGTCTACAGGAATAGTAGCTGCTCTGTATTCACATAAAGAATGAATGATTACAATTACAATGTCATGCTAAAGGCATGAATGAATGAGCAATTTGAATCCTCAAGGAGCTCATTCGAATTGAATGAGTGAGTATAGCTTAACTAATTGTAAGCCGTGGTTCACACTCAGTTAACCACTGATCAAAACCCTAATTGACTCACCTAAACCCTAACTCAAGTCGGAGTGTAATAAATGACTGATTCTCAACTGAAGGAGATCAGACACATGTCATAGCAAGCCAACCATCAAGTGCTAGTGCTTCAATGACTTCAATGAACCCCGATGAGGTTAACTGAAGCTGAACTGAACATCAGAAGTTGGTGGAGGTGCCCCTGTTGACTCCAGTTCATTAATTAATCATTAAATGAATGTAGGTGCCTTCATTGAGCTATTTAACTGATTGTAACCACCAGTTAGCAATTAGGTGCATTAATATCACTCAAATCACCCTCGGAGTGCTCCAATTAGCCTCCCCGAATGTAGGAGAAGGCTAAGTTAGCCTCCTTGACTTAAGGTAGGTGTGGGTGTGACTAGATGATGTCAATTAATGCTCCACTGATGTCAATTAATGTCAATTATACTTAGGATAGTGGTTTAACTAGGCCAATTTGACCAAAAGAGTGTGTATGGTGGTAAATGTCTCCAACAAAAGCTACTGTTTTCTCTTCGATTTCTTTGATAGCCACATGTTTCGATCTAGTTTTCCACTTCTCAACTTTTAGGAGATATCCTACTTTAGTCAGGGAATGTATGAGCCTTTTTTCTTTCTTGGTGGATTTGAAAACCTATGGACAAATTATATCACTATATTGTTTGAAGAACTCTACCTTATCAATATTTACAAACAAGGAACAATCTAGTACATGCTCTATAGCTCTGTAATATTTCATACTGGTGGGTCTGGGAACAATGGGCTCAACTACTGAATATATGGAAGTGTCACTAACACTATCTGCAACTGTCAAAAAACTTGTGTTACCAGGATTATCATGCATCCTATATTCCTTCACATTATATAGAATTCCCTTTCTAATTTCCTTGTAAACAACTTGTATATTTGTTTGCACCAATACAAGCTGTGTAGGAGTTATGGCTTTGGATTTCTAAGTCACTGTTAACTCCAAGGATGGGTAGGGAATTAACCTAGTTTTTTTTTATGCGGGTTACTAGGCACCAATCAGAGGACAACCATTTGATTGAATGGATTGAGCACTATTATTGAGGAAGCATATTAAAACAAGAAAAGCAAGAAATGCACTACACATACATAAAGTAAAAACATAGAAAAAATGAAAGAATTTGAACCAATCTCTGCTATTGGATTACTAATATATTACTTTCTTGTATTTTAAAATAGTCTGCATGCTTATATAGTATGTTGAGATGCTTGGGTGACTACCGATTACGTTCAGCTACAAAGAAGTTAGAAGAGTTTAGAAGTTCAACCATTATAGATGATTAGAATATAGAGATACAATCTATCGTAGTCGTGTCGATATGATGGAGTTGATGATGCATGTCAAGATGCACAACATATAGAGGCTATGTGGAGGTTTGGACTTATTGAAGTTGATATTGAACCTGTCGAAGTCAACAAACATGCCAATTGATGGGTGTATCATTACTCCTTCCTTAAGAAACAATGGTCCCCATTGTTTTCTCGTTCAGGTGAGGAAACTTGTTGGTGATTTTTGTAGCAGAGTATGACTTTGATTGGGTTGGTAGTTGTCCAGATTTAGCCACTTGAAGCAAGGCAATGGAATTCGTCCTTGTATGGAATATGCATTGTCCCATGATGATGTAACGAGATATAGGATCTTGAACATCTGGATGGATTTCTTCAAGTTCTGTTGTATGCTAGTCATTTTGTTCCAACAAAGGTGCTTGGTATGGTCGAAGTAGATCTAGATTGAACACTGGATGCAGACCCAATCATGAAGGAATTTCGATATGGAAATATTTTTCTACAATATGCTTAAGGATACTGTGCATACCATATCGTAAAGGTTTCATATTTATGTATGAACCAATGAAGCACTCCTTTATGTGTAACCAAACCTAATCCCCAATTTGGAATGAATGAGGAGTACGATGATGACAGCGTTGGGGCTTGTATTTCACATTAGCTCAGTACAACATTTCATGTTCTTGCTTCTGAATGTTGTAGATTTGATCTCGAAACTTGAATACTTTTTCAACTCCTTGTTGGTCAGATTCAGTGTCGTTTGATTGTGTCGATGAACTGATCAAGTCGATGGATGTTGAGAGTTGAAATCCATAAGAAATATCGAATGGATTTTTTCCCATAGAGTTGTGTTGAGCATGACTATAATTGTGCTGTATGTATGGGAGACTTTGATCCCATGTCCGATGATGCTTGCTATTGTACATGAAAAGTAGTTGTACTACCAAGTGATTCACAAATTTCATCTATTCGTCTCTCTAAGGATGGAAATCTGTCGACAAAGAAGGTCTCATATCGATCTGTTGCCAGAGAGTATTAAAAAAGATGCTGAAAAATATGGCATCTCTGTTGAAAATGATGGTTGTCAAGAGGCGACCATCATTCCCATGGTCAAATAGGAAGCGAAAAAGTCATATAAAGTCCTTGTTGTCAATTTGGTGGTTTAGCAATGGCATAAACCACACACAATCAAATGTGCCTATTGATGTCATATTTAAGTGAAGGCCAGTAGAAATACTTTTGGAGGATAACAAGAGTATTTTATACTCCAAAATTTCATGTATTCTTGCTACAGTGTGCATCCCAAATGAGATGCTTTCGAGCTCACCGATCGGTACACAAAGCTATCCAAGATGGTATAGAAAGGTGTATTTTAGGAAGTAGTCGGTAGTAGACAACGTGTTGGTCTAAAGCTGCCAATAAATTGTAGAGAATTCATAGTCTTCCAAATACAATTGTGTCTAAGTGGTGGTGTTGTAACCCGGCACACTCATCACTATAGAAAGTAGAGTAATGGATGGTCGGCTGAGACAATTGAATGTGACATTGGATTTACCTTTCTGATACTTAATTTCCAACTGAAATTGTTGTAGGTAATTAATCCACTTGAGTTGTCGAGACATCTTTAATTTTGACTGGGATGAGTCGAAATGTAAGGGCTTATGGTTAGTAAGGATGATCGTTTCCTTCCCAAGGATGTAATGTCTCCATTACTTAAGGGATTGCACAACAAAATACAATTATTTTTCATATGTTGAATACTTTATAACAGTGTCGTTGAAAGTTTCAGAATGAAAAGCGACTGGATGACCAGATTGAGTGATCACTGCTCCTAAAGCATAGTCTGATGCATCTGTCTCAATCTCAAAAGGCCGATGAAAATAAGGTAATACAAGTACTAGTGTAGTACAAAGCTTGTTTTTGAGTTTCTCAAAATATTGCTGTTGTGTTGGTGTCCATTGTTACAGAGAGAAATTCCTATGGCTTGGGGTACCACAATAGACAGCTTGAATCCATAAATCAATCCTTTCCAATATGCAAGAGAAATCAAATATGAAACACTAAAGGATCAAACCTCGTACCTTATTCCAAACGGTTGAAGTAGATCCCCGTTGAGCTTTCCAACTTTAGCTTGAATTGATGAATCACTTCCTCAACAACAAGTAAACAAGACAGGCATACTATATATATTGGTGTTAGATCTACTCTAGCATATATAATCAACAATGTATAAGCATTTGAAATCATCCATGGATAAAATATTCATTCAAACATACATTATTGGACAGAAAAAGATATTTCTATTAATATAAAATTAGAGATTACAATGAATACAAGCTCTGTCGCCATGTCTGCGAATCGGAGAAAATAAATCCCTCACTTGGGCCAGCACCACCTCAATCCTCCATCTCTCGATAGCAAGCTCATAAGCAAAAGGAAAGATTGGGAAGAACACCAAAGTGCTCTAAGGGACAAAGGGATGCAGACTCAAGCATAAGTTCTGGAAACAATGGACTATAGTTTCTTTGCTCTCAATTCTCACCTCCTCTTCAATGTATCCAAAGGGTTTCTTATATAGCTCTTCAATGGGGCAATGAAGGGTCGAATCCGAGCAATCTCAAGGAATATGGAAGGCTAGGAGACAAGTGAGTCAGATCCATGTCAAGGAAAACTCCAAAAGAATTTGGCCTTTTGCAAACATCCCGATGTACGCGGTTTTAGGGGTCGAACCCGCGTATATACACGAGAAAGGGTTTAAAAGTCGCATATAGAAATTTAAGCATGTTTTTAGGGATGATATTGGAAACATCAAAGGTATAAAAAAGGTCCATGGGGTCGAAAGAGTCTATAGAGGGAGAGGGGAAGGCCATACAAGTGTGATTCACCAGGTGTGGTAAAATTTGCTTTAACAGTGTGATTCACCAGGTGTGGTAAAATCCCCCACTTGGGACTCCACCACCTCAATCCTCCATCTCTCGATAGCAAGCTCACAAGAAAAAGCAAAGCTTGGGAAGAACACCAAAGTGCTCCAAGGGACAAAGGGATGTAGACTCAAGCAGAAGTTCCGCCAACAATGGACTATAGTTTCTTTGCTCTCAATTCTCTTATGCCTTCAATGTATCCGAAGGGTTCCTTATATAGATTTTCAATGGGGTAATGAAAGGTCAAATCCGAGTGATCTCAAGGCATAAGGAAAAATCCAAAAGGATTTGGATTTTGTACACATCCCGATGTACGTGGTTTTAGAGGTCAAACCCGCGTATATAAGCGATAAGGGGTTTAAAAGTTGTGTATAGAAAATTTCAGATGTTTTTAGGGATGGTATAGGAAACATCAAAGGACAAAAAATGGTCCAAGGGGTCTAGGGAGTCTGCAGAGGGACAGGGGAAGGTCATACAAGTGTGATTCACTTGGTGTGGTAAAATCAGCTATAATAGACCCCCCCTAAAAATGGATGATTGTAAGGGCTTATGGTCAGTAAGGATGATCGTTTCCTTCCCAAGGATGTAATGTCTCCATTACTTAAGGGATTGCACAACGAAATACAATTATTTTTCATACGTTGAATACTTTATAACAGTGTCGTTGAAAGTTTTAGAATGAAAAGAGACTGGGTGACCAGACTGAGTGATCACTGCTCCTAAAGCATAGTCTGATGCATCTGTCTCAATCTCAAAAGGCCGATGAAAATAAGGTAATACAAGTACTAGTGTAGTACAAAGCTTGTTTTTGAGTTTCTAAAAAGATTGTTGTTGTGTCGGTGTCCATTTGAAGACAATTTTCCCATTTCCCTTGGTCAACTGATTCAAGGGACAAGATATATGGCTGAAGCTGAGTATGATAAAAATTTTCCAAACCAATAAAAATTCTAATTTCATGAATGTTTTGAGGAATGGGCCAATATTTGAGGATTTGTACTTTTTTTGGGTCGACATGAATGCCTGTAGAGTCAATTACATACCCCAAATATTTGATGTTTTTCATCGTAGATGAAAATTTGTCCATGTTCAAATAGAGTTGATGTTGTTGGAGAGTGTTGAAGACTTGTCAAAGCTGTCTGCCATGTTCTTCCCATGATCGGATGAAAATAAAGATATCATCGAGATAGACAATGACACACTTGCTGATGATAGGTTGTAGAAGGTCATCCATATATCACATGAAGGTTGCATGCGCATTGGTTAAGATGAAATTCATGAATAACCATTCAAACAATACTTCCTTGGTTTTGAAAGTCGTTTTCCATATATTGGTGGAATCGATAGGAATATGATGGTATCCCGACTTGAGTTCGAGCTTATTAAAGGATTCAACACCTTTCATACAATCGTTGAGTTCGTCTATCCTTAGAAGAGGGTATTTATTCTTCACCTAAATTTTGTTGAGAGCAGTAATGAAGTAGGTGAGTCTGCATTGTCGGTTGATCCTTAGTTCCTGTCCATCGTTCATCCAACTGATATGGTAAGGATAAGGATGTGGAGTGATGACAAGACCAAGTCTCTTCACAAGATATTTATAAACAAAGTTCTTATGGCTACCATTATCCACAATTAGATCGAATGGATTGTTTTGAACCCATATGTGTGTATGGAAAAGGCGTTGTCATTCCTCCTCGTTGGCGATCGTTGAGGATATCGGAGTGGTTGATGTAGATGTCAAAAGGGTCAATGCTTATGGGTCATATTCTACTAGGATTTTATTGGACAAGTCAGATGTTGACAATTTTTCCAAAAATGTTTTTTGATCCTTGCATTTTGATGTATCATGCCACGTTGAATTGTGATAATTACACCATTTCCCGGTAGGGGGATGCTTGCTATGTTCATTTTTGTATTTCAGAGAGTTCTTCTTGTGATTATATGGCTTTGGTAGATTCAGTTGAGAAGGATTCCTTAACTTGTCGGAGTCGACTGGTGACCTCTTGTTGGATGTTCGACTTGTCGGCTTGGTCGTGAAACAAGATTTTCCTTTTTGTTTAGTTTCAAACTTGTCGACGTAGTGGAATGCATCTGTAAGCGTACTGATAGTCAGAACATCCATCTCTTACTAAATGTATGGGGATAATTTGTTGACATACTTCAGGACAATCAATTTCTCTTCTTCTTGGATTCCAAGTCTATCCATGAGTCGATAGAATGTGTATGTGTAACTATGCACGAATTTCTCTTTCCATTGCCTTAGGTGCTGCCAATTCTTATACAACTATTCAATGTACTTGGGTGGGTAGAAATCCTTTCGGATGTACTCGACAAATTTATCCCATGTGTCTATGGGGTCTCCTTATCGCTCCATATTTGTTGATAGATTATCCCACCAACAGTGCACATAGGTTGAATTCTTTAAGGATGTAATGGTGATCTTTTCATCTTCCGAGATTTGATACACATAGTAATAGGATTATAGTTGTTGTACCCAATTGTCTACGAATTCCACGTCAATATTTCCTTCAAGATTTAGTATGTCTATATTGATTTGCACCTTGAATGGACTGATTTTATCAGAGTGTGATCTTGATGAGGATCCTCCAGATGTCGATGCAAACCACGTGAGAATCTCATTGAATTGGGTGAACATTTCTGTTCACTGTCGATCCAGTTCCTTCTCTATGAGTTTCTTTGTCTCATTAGTTGCATGTATATTGTTTGTTTCTTCATCCATATTATTTGAAGTTGAAGGTAGTGTCTTCTTGGATTTCTAAGTTTGCGAGCGTGTTTGAACAAACATAATTTAGGTAACTTTGATAGAAGTGTCTACACAACTTAAGCTATGAATTTGCTCTGATACCAATGATCTGGGTGCCTAGGTGCATGTCAGAGGACAATAATTCAAATGAATGAATCAAGCATTTTTATGGGGGAAGCATATTAAAACAAGAAAATAAGGAAATACACTACACAGACAGAAAGTAAGCACACAGACAAAATACAAGAATTTGAACCAATCTCTGCTATTCGATTACTTCTCTATTACTTGCTTATATTTTACAATACTGTACATGCTTATATAGTATGTTGATATTATTGGGTTACTACTCGTTACGTTCAGTTACAAAGAAGTTAGAACGGTTCAGAAGTTAAACTATTAGAGGCGGCTGGAAGAGAGAGAGACAATCTGTCGTAGCCATGTTGAGATGTTGGAGTTGACAATGCATGTTGAGATGTAAAACCTGTCAAGTTTGTGTCAAGGTTAGGACTTGTCGAAGTTGATGTTGAATGTGTCGAAGTCGAAAAACATGCGAAATACTAGGTGGATCATTTTCCCCAAAAGTACTGCTAACTTGTTATCTCACCAACCTCCTTGGATACTTAAACATCTATTTATTTTAAAGATAATGCATTGGGATCCTCTGATGGATCAATCCTTTTCCTTTTAGTATGAGTATTTTGATATTCTTGATCAATTTCCATATATTCTACCCCTCTTTAATGTACCATTGCTTGATCAGACTCGCTTAAAGATGTGGCATCTTTTAGAATCTTTTCAACCTCATCCCAACTATATTTATTATCAATCCTTCCTAAATTATGCATGCAAGTCAGTTCATATGATAATTTTTTATTTTCCGACCTTTGTTTGATATCACCCCATGGGGATCACATGCCACTGCATCATCATTATCTAAGCTTAGCTATTCTAGGAATCCTTCCAAGTAGCGTACAACACTAAGAGATATAATATGGAAGGGGTGCACATATTTGGAGATATGAAAGGATTTATTCTCTTTAACACTCCCTAAGTGTATCTCATTTTATAGCAGTCTCTGCCTGGCATATTCCATTTCCAGGATTCTTACTGCCAAAAAGGTAGGTAGTTTGTAGGGTCTTCCTTCAAATACATATACTTTGAAAACTGTATGATATTCATAAATGAAATAGTCCCCAACTATGGCCTATAGGGTGAATTGCAACCATTATTTACCCTCTCTAGGCATCCTTGGTAAATCTATCCCATGTATAACCACATATTAAATTCTCATGACCTTGTTGGTGAAATCTATGAAATTATAATTGTTGGATTTCCCAATAGATACGGGATTACATTCATACATAGGGATATTCATGTCCATCTGATCAGTAATGTTTAAGACTAGGATTTCAAAATATTTGAAGTTCTGGTGCAGGAACAAGAAGAATAAGCATGAAGGAAACCTAAATATTTCTTGTGCAGGAAACACAGTTAAGTATTGATTAAGAATTTGGGCTAGGTAATCAAGAGTATTCCATTTATAGGCTTCATATTCTATTAGCTAAATTTGTGATAGAAAACCTAAAATATATTCATCTACCTCTTTATTATTTGAATATGGGACACAACATAGCGATGTTTTTTTTGCCTCAAACTTGAAGATTTTTTTTTTGAATGGAGGTTTTGGGTTTTAGGATGTCATCACTTATTCCATATAATAGTTTAATATGGAATATTTGTCACTTTGGATCAATATTTGGTATTTTAGTGTAATGACCCAATTTGAAAATTCCAAACAAAGACAAAATTTGGGGAAAAATTGTAATGACTAGTATTGACTCCAGGGGCTTCGAATGGCACAAGAGGGTCTCGAATTTGGTAGAGAATTATATGGGGAGTATTAGGACCAATAAATTGAATATATGGCCACTTTATAACAGGTTATATACATATTAAACTTGATTTGGGGTCATTGGAAAAATTGCTAGTAAACTGTGATTAAATTCCCCCTAGGGTGTGAGTAGAAATGGCTCTCCAACTCATATGATACCCTACCAAATGATAAAAAAGATTACGTGGAATGATATTATACTTCATTAAATTTAACTAGGTGTGATTATAAGTTATGCAACAAATATATAAAGCTTCACATTCAAATGCATATGTTCAGTGATATTTGATTAAGGGAAATGACAATAATAGCTTAACTTTGACTCATAAAATGTATATGTAATGGTTCAGAACAGAGAATAAGGAATGAATAAAATTAAAATAATATAAATATATCACTCAACAGCATATAACATCAGAGAAAATCCTCAACACAACTCCATTGAAATGGGAAACCAATACATGGAAATTAGTCAAATCATAGCTTGGAAATGTGGACATTTTTGCATATGTATTTCTGATAAATTTGAATTATGGAGAGCATGGGATATATATTACATATCCATAAATGATTCACCCATTCTTGGGCATCAATTGGACTCAACAAGGTGCAAGCATCATTCACACAAATGCACCATCATATGGAAACATGGGAATAATGAAGTAGGGAATGATAAAATGGGAGGAGAAGTGGATCACGAAATGTAGCAGCCTCTTATATGCAGTAAAAACACTAAATTAATCTCTAAATTATATTTCATTGTGGAATATCTGACATCAAATTTGGATGAGAATCCAACTCCAACTAAATTGGCTCAGTAGCAGGGAGAGTGAGCACTCTCTGTGCAATGGGAAAGCTTGTGCTTTCCAAAACGACAAAGGAAAATGATCAAATGATAAAAATCCATTCTCATTCCTCATGATATATTTTAATAAATATTATAATGTCCTCAAAGGTTCAATTCCCTCCCATATTCTTTCTCCAACTCATCCTTGATGTTTAGTAACCCCCATGACACTTGTCCTTCTCCTCATCCCTCCATCTTCCTCCAAATTCAAATTGCTGGTACCAAAACCCAAGTGCACCCTCTTAGAGGATATTTTTATCCCTGACATGTCATATTTTAATTGGTATGCAATAAGGTCTGCAATCAGGCCTGATTTTTTCATAGAATCTTCCATCGTTGTTGACATTAAATGTAGAGAGTCTCTCTCCAAGTGGCACATAGTTTCTTCCTAGTCTCTTCCTCTTCTATGGGGAATTATTCCTCTTCACCTATTGGAATATTTGGGATCATGACATGTTACTTGAAACCTCTTCACCTTCTAAGAATGTTCCGTTACTCATAGTTTCGAATTTTGGGTTAAGCATGACATGTGTAAGGAAGAATCCAGCCACCCAAGGTCTCCATGACCTCCAAATGTCTTCATGAAGCAATTCCACTTTATTTTCTCTATATTTATTATTTGTATGGACCAATTTAGTGTGTATATGGTAAAATAAGGTTCTCGTAGTTCTCATAGATCCCTTATTGAAAAATTTAATTCCTCCTCCCCAACCTAGGTAACTAGTAGGTGGGTGAAACATTGCTAACTAGTAGTCTCATTGGGACGGGGACATGATAGTGTTGAGAATGTAGTTGTCATTGATTTCAAAAGTGTTCATGAATGAAAAAGGAATAAACAATAGATATGGTAGCAGGATGAGCTCACCAATGACAAAGGAAAATGTTGAGTGTATGAGTGAAGAGAGAGTGTGGAGTGGAGAGTGCAGAGACTATGTGTGTGGGAAAATTGTATCTGTGGAATGAAGAATAGAGTTTACTTTGCAAGTATTTGAATCTATCTATGTGTATGGGAATATTCCAAAATATGATATAAGGATAAGAGATTGCTATGGAATGGAATTGATAGTTCCACTGATCAATTCAATCACAGATTTAAAGATCTTCATCTTGGACAGATCAATGGTTGAAAAGGGATTTCGCAGTTAGAAGATGTGCCCAAGATAATCCTAAACCAATCGTCATACGAATGAAGATCGTGCGTTGGAGATTAAAGACGAATAATATCAATGACTGAAGAAGATTCCAATGATCAAAGAGTGAGGATGATAAAATGCAAGTTGATTTGTGAAATCAGAACTAATCGCTGAAAATCGGATTGAGATCAATGGTCGAGATCAATCATTAAAATAGATCGACGATGCACAACGATTTCGTTGGGTGGAGCTACGCGGTTTGGAAAAATTTTGACGTGCATAAAATTTTCATGAAATTTGGTACATCAGATTTGAAGTCCATCGTTGATATGGTGGGATACAGATCTAACGATCCTCATGGATTTCCTAGATTCAACTTGCAGGTGAGTTAACGTTCTCAATGGGAGAAAAATTTCATTGAGATATAGTTTACTGACAACGTGGATGGTCCAGATTAGTCAAGACAATTTATGGAAGCCGATCTTAAGAATATCTACGGTGGTGAATGATTTACACACAAATAAGAGGGGATATCCACATATACGCATTAGATCTTAGATGGACGGAAAAAGTGAACCCGCAAGGAAATAAACGGTTCATAAGAAAAGCGGAAGGTAGAAAACAAAAGACAAGAAATCAAGGTCTAGAATAATATGGGTTTCCGTAACCCAAATTCCAGAAAGCAGAAAGCGGAAGGAGAAAAGTGGAAGGTGGAGAATCATGGAAATATTGTGGGAAATGTCATAGTTCCACATTCTGCATCCTACGATTCGGAAGATCGACAGTTAGAAAGACATCTGTAAAAGATCGGTGATGCGGAAAATATTAGTGCAGAAAGCGGAAGGAGGAGAATTGCGAAAGAAACATTTCAATTTTTGAGAACCCGCATTCCGCATCCCACGATCCAGAAGATTGATGGTTAGGAGACATCTGTAAAAATCAACGGTGTGGAAAGATTTGTTCAGAAAGTGGAAATCACGAAATGATATTTTGAAAAAGTCACATATTTGAGATCCGATTTCCACCTCAGATCAACGATTGCGAAGATATTCAAGGAGATCAACGATGCATAATGGTTGAGGCGGAAAGATAAGCGTGGAAAGACATTTTGAGAAATGTCATAGTTAGGAAATCTACAGTCTAGGAGATCAATGATCACAAAGAGCTTGAAGGAGATCAATAGTGCAGAACGGTTGAGGTGGAAAGATAAGTGCGAAAAGACATTTTGAGAAATGTCATAGTTAGGAAATCCGCATACCACATCCTATATTAGATCTACGGTCAAGAAAAATCCTGATATAAAGTCAACGACTCAAAATGGTTGCAGAAATGGAGAATGCGAAAGGTCATGACTGGGAGATTAAATAGTATATCGAATAATAGAGAATTGGTTTAGTTGTGTTGAAGAATCACGATGAAGGTGGATGAATCAATAACTTAGTGTTAGAATGAGGAATTGAGTTCTCATGAAGAGGCACGATCGAAGAATGAAATGGAGAAATGGTGAAGAGATGTGTCTGCAGGAAATGTGAAGGTATTTATACACAGAGGGACGAGTGAGAGAAAATGTCTCTGTGGTCCAGATCATAGAAGTAGAGACCATTGAGGGTGACAGATATTGAAGGGTAAATAAATCTAGAAGATAACTGTAAACATATTAGGGTGGCAGGGTGGTGCTAGGGTAGGATACATGCTTGCAGGGGGTTGTAGCCTCCTTCTAGTGCTAGCTGGTAAATAGGGTGTCATAGCATCCTTTCAGTAGTAGCTGATAAACTAGGGGGTCATAGCTTCCATCCAGTAGTTGCTGGTAAATAGGCTGTAATACCATACTTGTCTGTATTAGTAGGAAAAACTATTTGTAAATAACAATTTTGTAGTAATAGGAAGTATTGGTGGTTTACTCAATTGGGATTCCACGATAAACTTGTGTTATGCGTGTCCTTATTGATTATGTGTTTTAATTTGTAAATTATAAAAGTGGTTTTAAATTGTTAAAATTTACAATACTAATTAACCCCCCCTCTCAGTATTGTCCAGTATTTCAACAATTTGTATCAGAGTAGGTTCCTTCACCACAGTTTAACTATTGGAAGGTAGATCCTATTTAAAACCACTATGGATCAACAAAAAGGTTTAGCCACCAAAAGACCTCCATTGTTCATAGGAGAAAATTATGCTTATTGGAGTGCGAGAAGGAAGTTCCATATGATGTCCCTTGGATGCAAGGTTTGGGATGCAACTGAAAAGGAATATAAAATAGATAACCAAGCACCTATAGACAGTGTGGAACTAGACCAATATGAAGGTAATTCCAAAGCCCTAAATTCAATCCTGAGTGGGTTGAAAAAATATGTATTTACAAAAGTTATGCGATGCAAGACTTCCAAACAAGCTTGGGATAAGTTAAAAATTGTCTATGAAGGAGCATCTAAAGTCAAGGAATCCAAGCTTCAGACATATAAAGGCCAATTTGAGAGCCTTAAAATGAAAGAAAAAGAAAATATTGGGGAATATATTCTAAGAGTAGATGAGGTTGTCAATGCTATTAGAGGTCTTGGAGGAAGATTAAAATAAAGAGAAGTGGTGATCAAGGTACTAAGAACATTGCCAATGAAGTATGACTCAAAAGTGTCCACTCTAGAAGAACAAGATGACCTTGATGACATGACAGTATATGAACTACCATTAGAGGAAATTTGGGGTCTAAAATGGGCCTTATAAGAAAACGCGGCAACAATAAATTTTGTGAGTTGGAATTGAGGAACCAATAGAATTTCAATAAAATGAGTCAACCATAATGGTTGAATTGACATATTTTTCATAAAAGAAAACTACTTTTTTTGTTCGTATTTTCGACATATCTCCCTTTGTTTTTACTCAAATTCTGAGTGGGAGAGCTCGTTGGATGTGGAATTTAATTCTGTATCCAATGAGTACCCACACTTCATACTTTTACAGACCCCAATACCATCTGAAAAAATGTGATGATGATGTCATCACCACATTGTTTCAGGTATTTATTATTTTTTGGGTAGTGGGGTCCGTCAAAGGTATGTAGTGTGGGTACTTGTTGGATGTGGAATTAAATTCTGTATCCAATGAGCTCTCCCGCTCGGAATTTGAGTAAAACCACATGGAGATATGTCGAAAATACAAACAAAAAAGTAGTTTTTTTCATTCTTCCTCCAAAATTAATAACTATTATTTTATTATTTTAACTATTATTTTATTATTTTCCTTAGGAGTCCCATTTTAGACCTCAAATTTCCTCTAATGATGGGATCTTCACTGCATATGAGATGAGGATGGGACATAATGAACCCTCAATAAAAGAGGTAGCATTTAAATCCCTATACAAGAACCAATTAGAGAGCACAGATAAAGAAGAAGCTCTTTTCATTAGTAAACTTGAGAGAGGTACTGGGAAATACAAAGAAAATCTACCCTTGAAATGTTTTAACTGTGGAAGAATTGGACATTTTTCCAATAAGTGTCCTTACCCAAAACAAGAAGAGAGTGATCATGAAGAATATTGTTGTCATAAGGATAAGATCACGGGTAAGAAGATGTTTAAGAAAAAGATGAAGAACTTCTATTCCAGAGAATACAGTGATGATGAAAGTGAAGATGCATAAATCCTATTTATAGGAAGAACAAATTCAGATGAGGAATCGAAAGTGGACATAGAAGCTCAATACATGGCTGTTGTTGATGAAATTGAAAAATGTAGGAAAATGAAAAAGGTTTTGAAAGAGAAACCGTCAAAGTACCAAGAAGAAAAAAATAAAATTATTATGGACTTGAAGAACCAACTTCAAGAGGCCAAGAAGACCTAAGAGGATCTAGTAGTTCTCCTCACGGAGAGAATCCAAGATTCTGAAAAACTTGAAAAATAGATTATTCAACTTAGAAAAGAGGTTGATGAAAAGTGTATCAAATCAAAGTTTTAGAATAGTTCAAGGATCCTAGATGATATCTTAAGTAGCCAAAGATCATCAAATGATAAAAACTGGTTTAGGATATGACAAAAAAAAGGAGCCAAAATATTCCTCTGTCTCAAACCACGGTGGAAATGAAAGAAGCTATGATGCACTAAAGAGTCCTATTAAAAGGGAAGAAAGAAAGAAATATGTTTCACCCTTCAATGACATATAGAAAACTAATGAGGTGTCTAAGAGACCAATGAAAAACAGTTATCAGCAGATCTTTTTGGGTCATTGTTACTCTTGAAATAAGTTTGGTCATAAAGCCTTAAAATGCAGAGCTTATGGAAAGGGTTATGAATATAAGAAGGATACGTCTAGTAAACCAAAAGGAAGAAATCATAACCATTTTGGACCTCTTCAAAGATATGACATAAAGTGTTACAAATGTAATAACTTTGGACATATGGCCAGAGAATGTAAACTAAGGAAGAGTGTTTTAGTAAAAGCTCAAAAATAGTGGAAGAAGATGGAAGTTGTGAAGCAAGAAGATCAAAGATTCCTCAAGCATAAAGGGAAATTCTATGGGTACTGTCATTGTTGTCATAAGTTTGGTCACATTGCTGCTGACTGCAGAACCAAGGGAAAAGATCAAAGTTTGAGAAGGAAACAAAACACAAACACAGAAGTTGATAAAGGACAAGTAAGCAAGATACCTCATGGGAGGATATGGAGGAACAATTAAGATTACGAGAACTCAGAAGAAACACAAGTTTCAAACATCAATGAGGTCTCCAAATATGATGATGAGCATAATAGTTCCATAAATAAGGATGACATCCATTATGAGGAAAAACAAGATGTAGATGTAAAAAATTACACTGATAAAAATGAAGGTGATGAAGAAGAATATAGTGATGATTGTGGGATTATTTTCTAAAGATATCTCAGGATTTAAAGAGAACCCTGAAAATAATGTTCGGAGGGATCATATACTCAGGGTGAGTTAAAGCCAGAAAATTCCAATTGGTATCAAAAAACGCAATTGGTATTTAATGTTGAAGTATGTTGAAAGCTATATTCATCAAAGACAATAGATGATCAAGATTAAATTATAATATTGGTGTATGGTTAACATAGAGAAAGTTTAAGACCTATGAAGTAACACGAGAACAACAAAATGCGTGATTCATAAAGACCATGATGTTTGTGTAATACCCCGGTTTTGACCCCGTTTGCATTAGATTGTATATGATGTAATATTGTAATTAATCATGGTGTGGAGCTAAAGGCAAAGGCCCCACCATGGATTAAGGTTTTGTGTTTCGGCTATTAGAAGTGATGCTGATGGTATTTTTTGCTAGCCAGGAATGTTAAAATGTTGGACACCATGTGTATATACAAAATTAATCAAAAACCTACAACCAGCTATGTCGATGCAACAATAATGAAGAGGGGCATGATTTCCTGTGGTTAAGGGGGGGGGATGTCTAACCCATGGGATCCATTGGGAAAGTGCCGAGTTTCAATAGGTGAGACCATCCAAGTGTCAACCGCCTTTTTGTCTCATTCAGCCATCGAGTCCTTTGGGGCAGACATTAGTTGAGGGCAGTTACTGCTCTGAGGAAAACGTCTGCATGGGGCCGTCAATCTGGCAAGCTACTTTCAGCTCTGACTGTATGCATACCTAGAGCCAGAGCCCTCGTTTCCCTCACAGAGGCAGGGAACCCTGGGATTTCGCGCGGTCCATCGTTCCACTTTCACGAGGGAATGTAGGTTTTTCCTCCTCAAGCAGGCAGTCGGCTTGGTCTCCTCTCTTCACGATTGTGGTCTGTGTAATTTCCCCATCACGTAGGGAGGGTTGTTTTCCTTACGCAAAGGACATGCATCCTAGTTCTTCTTCCTTGTTGCTGTGTGTAGTTACCTTCCAGGTTTTGTGGGTTTGTGTATACCCTAGACGTTCTCGTGTGGTTGGGTCTGAACCCCTTTGTTGATTGTGGTCAGTGTATGTGAATCCATCTTCACGCAGGATGTATCTTGCTATACTCACGCAGCTGAGAGATTGCTGCTGGTTTTCCCATCAAGTTTTGGTTGTTGCTAAGTTGTTTAGGCCACGTCAGGGCCAAGAACAACTTTGAAGCCACTTTTTCTCAGTCTGAGCTGTGTATTACCCAATCCAGGTTATTCTATTTTGTTTTCCCTTAAATCCTTATGGAATCATGCCTAGCTCGGGGGTGGCAGTGTTGCTGAGAGATTGATGAGCACACTGGCCTATGGTTGGGTGGAACGTTGCAATGACGTAGCTGGTTGTGGGACAAGCTTCACATAAGATAAGTACCCTTGTTTTTCTTGTCTCTGCACTATTATTTTATATGGATGATGAATGAAGATGATGAATTCTTTTATGCTTATATGCTGTGAATGTATGCTACTGATGTGTATTTTCTTCCGCTATATACTTAAGTAATTTAGGCATCTGCACATGCATTATGATGATAGGGAATATGTGATTATTAGACATGTTCTTATCAGTCTGTGATTTCACTGCGTTCCTATATGCATTTTATTTTATGTATATATTTCATGGGGCTGGTTTGTCCTATGTACTTAGATGTTAGTTGCGTCCTCTCTGCCGAGAAAGGGTTGGGGATGTGACAGAATGCATTCAAATAGAATATAAGGATTTTATGTTCACTTAGAATTTGAAGTCATGACACATAAAAATTTCTTGAAAGTGGAAGAAAACTCAAGTCTAATATAAAAAATAAAAAATTCAGTCTATTGAAAAGTGCCAGGATGAGTAAAAATAATAGGGAAGATTGTGAAGGAACAATGGGTATTTTTAAAAATATATTTATCAGTGTAAGGAAGTTCTTTCTAAATTTGTCTCTCAAAATTGTAGCAAATCCTGCTATTATCTCAGACCAAGGATTATGTGAAGACCTCTTGAGAAGAACGAGTTACATAATACAATTTAAAAAAAAGAACAGTGTAATGCTGAGTGTAAACTCTGTCAGAAAAATGTTGACAAAGGAGAGGAAGTACAGTGATAGGGGGAGTCCATGGATCTATCATTTAAAAAACCTATTGCAACAAAGGAAATGTTAAGATAAATGATAATACATTGGTTAGTACCAAGTCCAGTTAATAAAGGGGAGATATGATGACAGGGGGAGTTGTCAGGAAGAAGAAAGACAAGAAATCCTCAATAGCATAATAGGTTAACCTTTGTCATTGTTGTCAAAGGGGGAGAATGTTTAGATGTTTCCATCAATGCCAAAGGGGGAGATTGTTGAGAATGTAGTTGTCATTGATGTCAAAAGTGTTCACGAATGAAAAATGAATAACCAGTAGACATGGTAACATGATGAGCTAGAAATGACAAAGGAAAAGGTTGAGTATATAAGTGAAGAGGGAGTGGACTGGAGAGTGCAAAGACTGTGTGTGTGGGAAAATTGTATCCATGGAATGACGAACATAGTTTACTTTGAAAGTATTTGAATCTCTCTATGTGTATGGGTGTATTTCGAAATATGATATAAGGATAAGAGATCACTGCAGAAAGGAATTGATTTTTCATCTGATCAATTCAATCACAGAGATAAATATCCGCATCTTGGACAAATCAATGGTTGAAAAGGGATTTCACAGTTAGAATAAGTTCCCGAGATAAGCCTAAACCAATTGTCATATGACTGAAGATCATGCAGTGGAGATTATAGATGAATAAGATCAATGGATGAAGAATATTCTACTGATAAAAGAGTGAGGATGATAAAAGGTGAGTCGAGTTGCAAAATCAAAACTAATTGCTGAAAATCGGATTGAGATCAATGGACGAGATCGATCATTTAAATAGATCGACGGTGCACAATTACTTCGTAGAGTGGAGTTGTGCGGTTTGGAAAACTTTTGTTGTGCACAAAATTTTCGTGAAATATGCTTCATCACATTTGAATTCCATCATTGATATGCTAGGGGACACAGATCTAATGGTCCTCATGGATTTCGAAGATTCAACTAGCAGGTGAGTTAACGTTCTAGATGGGAGTGAAATTTCATTGAGAAATAGTTTACAAAGAAGATTGGATATCCACAAATCCGCATTAGATCGTTGATTGAGGAACATAAGTGAACTCGCAAGGAAATCAACTATTCATAAGAAAAGCAGAAGGAAAAAAGTTGAAGACGAGAAATCAAGGTCTAGAATAATATGGGTTTTCATAACCCGAAGTACGGAAGGCAGAAAGAAAAAGGTGGAGAATCATGAAAAGACTGTGGGAAATGTCACAGTTCCTTATTCTGAATTCCGTGATCCAGAAGATCGACAGTCAGAAATACATCCGTAAAATATCGATGGTGTGGAAAAATTAGTGCAGAAAGTAGAACGAAGAGAAATATGAAATCAACATTTGAGTTTTTGAGAACCTGCATTCCGCATCTCACGATCCATAAGATCGATGGCTAGGAGACATTCGTAAAAATCAATGGTGCAAAAATATTGGTTCAGAAAGTGGAAATCGTGAAGTGATATTTTGAAAAATTTGTATATCCCATATTTGATTTCCACCTTAGATTGACGGTCACGAAGAGCTTGAACGAGATCAACGGTGCAGAACGGTTGAGGTGGAAAGCTTGTTGGGAACTCTATATGAAATTTAATTAAAGCCAACATATAGAATGTTCAATATAAATTGTGAACCCAAGAAAGTCTTTTTATTGCAAAGATAATTTACACTATCTGTGCTTAAACACTAAGTAGCTGATGCTATTGAATAAAATATCCTACCTGTATGTTCATCCCAACTATTCCCATGATTAACTTAATCTAATTTACCTTCCTAAGAATGCAGAATTATGATTAACTTCTCACAACTTCAATCTAGAAATAAAAGATTTAGGAAATAAACATCTAGACTTACTTTTGTAGAAAGTTAAATCCTAATATACCAGGCCATATGGAGATCCATTATAACTATATTAATCCAACTTAATCTAAGAATGAGAAATGCAGAAATTGAACTCAGTAATTATAACTGTAAATGGACTGAATTATCAAAACTCAAGGAAAAAATCAATTGAAAGAAACTAGGGATGAGCTTGGCTGTTATAGCTATCACACAAGTGCATAAGGAAAATTAACCTACGCAGTTGATTGTCACACCACTCTACTACAACTTACAGGAAATGCAATTACTGATCAATTGAGGAAACACATGATGACTCATTACTATTGTAGCTATTATAAAAGAATTCAATTACTATAACATCCACACCACATGATAGAAAATATAAATACCTAATTAACTCAGCAATCTCTGTAGGAAGGCGGGCCTAGCCTTCGAACAGAGATTCCAGAGACTAACAAAAGTTAAAACAATTAAATCAGAAGAATCCTTCTCCATGTATTAGATGATGAAATGGAAGTACAGTCTCTGTCACAGCTTATACAATATGAGAAATTATTTTCTAGCCCTTGGCTCTGAATAATTCCTAATATTTATACATCAATATACATAGCTTATACCCACTAATATTGGGCAGCCATGAAGATCTACGATCTTTAGGCTGACCTATTACAATGTGTTGTTACAGTTGTGGGTGAAACAGAAGCAGGGAATATCAGAAGTTTGTTGTGTGAGCTGATAATGAAGTAACAAAACCCAATTAAGAATTCCTCCGTTAGTTGCAAATACCCTTGAATAATGGCTTGCTGCTGAGGCTGAGTCGGTTGCAGCCTTGGTTGTTACAACTTACATAGAATGAGGATATTTTACTGCATTCCTCCTGCAAAGATGGATTCTATGGGCATAACTTGCAATAGATGTTTGTCTCTTCTAGAAACTGCTTGACCTGATGCACCTATATCCTTCACGTCTTGAACAATCTTAATAAAATCCAACTTATTAGCATAATTCAAGAGGCAAAGCCTTGTTTATTACAATCGTAAGTATTAATAAGATAAAACAATAAGTAATCATACCTATGAGGAATCAGGGCTCCAATGAAGGAAAAACATCTGTTTGGTGCATAAAAATGGGATACGATAAGGAAACAAGAGTATAGTGAGTGTGGTAAAAAAAGGGTCATTTCTGGGCCCAACATCTCCCCCCAACTTTCCTGTTGCATGTCCCTATGCAACAACCTCCATTAGTCACTAATCTAAATCTAGCCTTGTACTTTGTTCATGGAGAGAGGAAAATTTATAAGGGAGCTCAGGTGATCCCCGTGCTTCTAGAAATCCATTGTAGGCAACCCAATATCTCCAACATTGCTCCTTTTATGCCTTTGTCAAAAACAAATCTTCCCTATATGGTTTTGTTGGCCACTAGATAAGAGGAAATTTGAACTTGAGTCCTAGCCAATTAGCTCCACACTTCCTTATATAGCCCACATATCCTTCGACCCTCGAAAGAGCATGTTTAAAGTTCCTGAAACAGCAAGGGTCCCTATTCTGCAATGATAAAGGAGCAACCTGCCATCTATGCTTACTGCCTTCTAGAGATGGTTGTTGATGCATGGTAATTAGGATGACACACTTAGAGACGAACCTTTCTTGAAGTTCAACTATTTGCTGGGTCTTGATGGAAGATGTAATCCTTTGCCACTATAGAGCAAGGAGAAGGCGAGGAGATTGAGGCTCACTTCGAACTCAAAGATTAGTGTTAGCCTCATTGTGAGAATCGATTTGGAAAGATCTCTTCCACTACACATGATTGCTGACAAAGGAAAAAAAAATCCCTCAGCTGAACATCTCCAAGGTAAGGGGAAGGGTTCGAATGGTGGTCCAAGGGACAAGCCATTTCATGTAAGTAAAGTTCGCAGAGCAGGTTTTGCTCAACGAAATTACTTTCCATAAAATTTTCAAGAAATTGGGCTGAGGTTTCCATTTCATAAGGTCTCCCTTCCTTTACTGCTTTCAATTTAAACCAAAAAAAATGTTCAAACAAAAACACAGGGTAAGAAGGAGATGGTGTTATGGTGCTTAACAATTCTTGGGAAAGGGTATACAGCTAGTCCTTATTCACCTGCATATATTTGAACTTTTTTAGTTCCTTCAATTCTTTCTGTATCCCTTCCCCCTCAACTCTCTGATAGTCTTCTCATGATCAGCAAGGGGAATTATTCCTTCTTGATACCTGTCCACCCGCCTTTTCCATTTATTCACTTCTATTTTTAATAATGAGAGCTCTTTGATCATCCCCTGGATTATTTCATCTCCTACATTTTCCTCATCATCAGAGTCTAGATTGAAAAATTTCTAGGAAAATTGAGTGCATACCTTACCATCTGATGTTTCCGCTTGAGAATTCTGCACTAGGGGTGTGACAACTTCCTTTTCTATCAAGTTTTCAACAGTCTCTCTATGAATAGGTACTTCTGCAACCACTCTTGGAGATGCTAGTTCTTGTGTAACAACATCTTCTTTTTGAAGCTCCCGTTCAACACCTTTAGTCTGTGTGGGCACTTTTTCCATTAACTCTGAGGGTGTTGGTTCTTGTGTGACAATATCCTTTCCTTGCAACTCTCCTTCAATAACTTGAGCATTCAATTGTGAAGACATTGGTTCTTGTGTAACAAATTCTTCCTGAATTTCAATTTCCACATCTTCCTGAGTCCCAGCTACAGCTACTTGGACTTCAGTTGTGGCTTTAAGAGGGAGATGCAAGACTACTGGTTCTTTTGTATCAACATCCTGTCCCCCCATTTCTTCATGCTGCTGGAATTTCTCTTGAGTTACTTCCATATCTCTAGAAATATGGGATTGTTCCCCAAATATCTCAGTATCCCCTGGTGATTGTGAATGCATCTATTCATATTCTGTGGAAATTGAACCCAAGTGATAGAACAATTGCACTCACAAAATTGCTAATCAAACATGCAAAATTACAAACAAAGGAGACTGAAATTGGAGTATAACACTAATCTGTATTGAATAAGTGTACAATAGCCAACCTTGTGAAGTAATAGGCTGCTGCAATATATAATTACATGAGATATTTGAATACATAAGGATTCCATTCGAAATAGTCAAAAAGTAGGCTTACTAAATCTAGTCAAATTCCCCATAGGTGCATAAAGTAGTTTCCAAATATACCTAGAGGCTCACGAATTGGCAAAGTCAAGTAGGAAAGCTAATGAGTGATGGAAAGACAACTCATACGTGCTTTTATTAGGAGAAAAAAATGGAGGATGATGAGGGAAAAAAACAAGTCAACTACACCTAGTCTTACTTTCCCTTTTTCCATAAATCTCAATAAAGCAAGCAACTTAGCAGAAAAAGCAGATATGCGATAGGGAGGATATGGAATAAATTAGATATGGTAAATATGGATTCCAATAGGTTTCCCAAGTGCTCCATGACTCATTTTTATAAATTTTGACTTCTATGGCATGTGGAAGACAACTTGCATAGAGTGGAATATTGGAAACTAGGCAAATAAGACAAAAATGGGTTAATTAATGCCAAGGTAGGTAACTATGGTTTGATTATTCTAACACCCCCCTTTAATCCTGAATTTATGAGTAAATATCAGAAAACTACAGGGCCTAGCAAAAAGGATTAGTCACCCTTTACATACTGCATGTCCATTTAACCAAGGAAAGAGGCAAAAACCTAGTGGGAAAATCCTCCCTTAAACATGAACAGTAAAACAAAATTTGAAAATCTTGTCAGCAATCATGCTTCACAGCATTATCAGCAATCCCCAGTAGTGATTTGATATTGCTGAATGTCTTCTCACAAAAAACTTTGGTGAAGATGTCTTCCACTTGTTCTGAAGATGCACAGAAGAGTAGGTGAATGGTGCCATCAAGCACAAGCTGTCTGATGTAGTGCATATGGATCTCAATGTGTTTGGTTCTCTATCTCTGAACTGGATCATTACAGATTTGAATGGTTCTTTGATTATCACAATAGATAATGGTTGAAAACTCTAATTTGAAGCCACACTCACCAAGTATCCCCTGCAACCATAAACATTGAGTTGCTGCATTTACAACTCCTATGTACTTTGCTTCTATAGATGAGAGTGATAACAACACTCTGTTTCTTGCTTGACCAGCTGATTGGTCCTTTAGAAAGCATGAACACATATCCTGATGTTGACTTTCGATCTGTGTTGTCACCTGCCCAATCACTGTTAGTAAACCAAATCAAATCAAGATCATATTTAGATTTGTAGAAGATCCCATGAGTTCTTGTTCCTTGAACAAAGTTAAGGATCCTTTTGGCTTCTCTCCAATGGATCTCATTGTTAGTTTTTCTATCATTAATCTAGCATAACTTTAGGATCTTTAACTGAGAGAATAACAAGTACAACAATCAAACACAAGAGACAATGAACACAGTGTTTATCCTCAGGGAAACCATCAATGGAGAAAACCCCGCAACTTCCTCTGAGAAAGAATCAGCACCAAAAGTAGAACCCAAAACAATAAGAGATCTCCCAACAGCAGTAACCTTCTTCTTATCTAGCCCCAGTGTCTTCTCCGTCCTCAACTATACACTACACTTGAGTGTGTATGAGTTGTGTGATAAATAGAGAGTCCAACTCTCTAATTATACCAATCCCGACATGACTAAAACCCTACTAGGGACGACCTCACTAGGAGAATCTAATAACCCTAGTGCCCTGAAACTCTGGGGAATTTAACCCTTAGACAATAGGAGGGTTACCCACAATGACTTGACATGACTTGTTTACATTATAGATCTTCCTGATAGGAACATCGGGGCATGACATGACTCAAGTACATCCCGGAATAAACATCTGGTTACAATATATAAGAAATACAAGTGAAATACATTATGAAGTTACATATACATCAACACTCCCTCTTAACTAGGAAGGTATTCTTTCGACACAATTTTCAACACAAGTCTTCTTCTCTGTATCTTCTGGATCATCATCGAGTCTTCGTCATCTTCAAGTATTCTTCATCTTCAAGTCATCTTCATCTTCAAGCCATCTTCATCTTCAAGTCATCTTCATCATTGGATATAGATCATCTCTCGATCTGGATCATCACTAGATCTAGATCATCACTCGATCTGGATCATCACTGCTGGATCGTCATCACTGGATCTGGATTATCATCACTCGATCTGGATCATCACTGGGTCATCATCACTGGTGCTATCTCTTGATTCTTCTCGTCATCATGAATCTCTATAGAGCTATCCCTTTTTCATGCTGGATGTACATCTACAGAGCCAGTGCTGTTTCAGACCGGATGTATCATCACACAGAGCTAGTCCTTTTTCATACTAGATGTGGCATCCACTAACAGCTAGTCCTTTTTCATACTAGATGAGTCTTCATAGAGCCAGTCCTTTTTCATACTGGGTGTGGGATCCACTCAGAGCTAGTCCTTTTTCATACTAGATGAGTCTTCACAAAGCCATTCCTTTTTCATACTGGGTGTGGCATCCACATAGAGCTAGTCCTTTTTCATACTAGATGAGTCTTCATAGAACCAGTCCTTTTTCATACCGGGTGTGTCATCCACACAAAGCTAGTTCTTTTTCATACTAGATGTGTCTTCATAGAGCTAGCCCTTCTTCATGCTGGGTGTGGAATCCATACATACATCTGACAATGGAAGGAACCAATCCTCTCACCATGTCACAGCTCTTACATCCGACCATGGAAGGAACTGATCCTCTCACAATGTTGAAAGAGCACAACACTTATATCTGACCATGGAAGGAACCAATCCTCTCACCATGTCAAAATGGCACAGCACTTACATATGACCATGGAAGGAACCAATCCTCTCACCATGTCAGAAGGGATCAGCATGGACATATCACTTCCTCTTGGGAGGAATCTCAATCTAGAGAATACCAAGCTTCTCCCTAAAGTATTCAAACTTCACCCTAGCTAATGGCTTAGTCAACACATCAGCTATCTGTTCATCCATCGCAACATACTGGAGCTTCACTACTCCTCTCTGCACCATATCCCTGATATAGTGATACTTGATCTCGATATGCTTCGACTTGTCATGGAATACTGGATTCTCTGACAACTTTACACAACTCTGGTTGTCACAGTATATACAAGTAGCATCTAACTAGAGATCAAATAAATCAGACAGTAGCTTCCTTAGCCATACTAAGTCACAACTAGCTGAACAGGCCGCAACATACTTTTCTTCAGCTATACTTAGTGCCACACAGGATTGCTTCCTGCTAAACCACGAGATCATACCTGATCCCATACTGAAGCAACACCCTAAAGTAATCTTCCTATCGATGGCACTGCCTGCCCAATCTGAATCAACATAACCCTTCAGGTTAATATTCTGATCAGTCTTATACTTGAGCCCATAATCAACCGTACCCTTCAGGTACCTCAGAATATGCTTTGTAGCAGTCAAGTGAACATGTCTCGGATCTATCAAGTACTAGCTCAAGGTGTTCACAATAAAGTAGATATCTAGTCTTGTGTTTTTCAGATACATCAAGGACCCAATCATCTGATGATACATTGTGGCATCAACTGTATCTGATGAAGCATCACTTAATAGCTTTAGGTTTGATGCCATAGGTGTGGTTAATGCCTTGCATTCCATCACCCCAAATATCTTCAGGATCTCTATTGCATACTTCCCTTTTCCAAGGAAGATTCCATCCATAGTCTGCCACACCTCCATCCCTAGAAAATAATGCATCATACCCAAGTCCTTCATTTCGAACTCGGTAGCAAGCTTTCTCTTCGTATTAGTAATCAACCCATCCATACCTGTCACAAATAGATCATCTACATATAGCAGGAGTATCACTAGGTTGCTATCTTCAACCTTGTAGTAAAGGTTGGAATCTTCTTTACTCTTGGTAAAGCCCAAACTGGATAGAAAGCTGTCAATTCTACCGTAACATGTCCTGGGTGCCTGTTTCAAACAGTACAAGGATTTCTTCAATCTGCACACATGAGACTCCTTGTCATGTGTCTCAAAACCGAGTGGCTGCTCAACATACACTTCCTCTTCTACTACACCATTCAAGAAAGCAGTCTTGACATCCATTTGGTGTATCTTCCATTTCATCACTATATCCAAAGCAAGTACTGATCTAATGGAAGTGTATTTGGCTACAGGTGCACAAGTTTCTTCATAGTCTATTCCTTCTTTCTGTGAGAAGCCACGAGCAACAAATCTTGCTTTATATTTATCTATGCTACCGTCTGCAGCATGCTTAATCTTCTAGATCCACTTGGAATTTACAACTGACTTCCCTTCTGATCCTGGGACAACTTCCCAAACATCATTCTTCATGATCGATTGATATTCTTCGATCATAGCATCCTTCCATTCTTTCCGTTCTACCGCTTCTTCATAATTGGAAGGTTCTTTATCAATGAAGTCACATAGCAATGCTACATAACTGGAATAGGATCTGGTCCTCTTTCTTTCTTTGATATTCTCTTTTGGAACCCCATATCTTTCCACATCTTGGATAATCTCTCATACCCAAGCAGGTTTCCTCTTGTGAGGATTCTTCTCTTGAGGTGGATCTATAGGTCTTTGAGGTTCTTCAAATTATCGATCTTCTTCTTGAGTTTCTTCATTCATGATTGTATCATGAGTTCTGGGAGATTCTGCTTCTTCAGGTTCTTCAACAGGTTTCTTTCTGGATTTGATGTAGGCTGAATCTTCGTCAAATGTTGCATCCCTGCTGATATCAATATTCTTGAAGCTTGGGAAGTATATTCTGTAAGCCTTCGAGCTTTCATAGTATCGCACAAATATACCCTTCTTTCCTGAAGGATCTAATTTTGTTCTCTTCTCTCTTGGGATGTGTATGTACACAGGACAACCGAATATTCTGAGATGGCTAACTTCTAGTTTCTTACCGGAGAAGACTTCTTCAGGAGTCTTGTTCTCGAGTACTCTGTGTGGAGTACGGTTCTGTACATACACTACTATTCTGGATGCTTCTGCCCAAAGATGCATAGGAAGATCTTGATCATGAAGCATAGCTCTTGCAGCTTCCATGATAGTTCTATTCTTCCTTTCTACAATTCCATTATGTTGTGGATTATAAAGAGTGGACAACTCCCTCTTAATCCTTGATTCTTTACATAGTTCCTTGAACTCATTTGAAGTGAATTCTCTGCCATTGTCTAATCGAAAAGTCTTGATTTTCTTTTCAGTGTGGTTCTCGATCAAGGCTTTGAATTCCTTGAACTTGTTGAATACTTCATCTTTATTCTTCATGAATTAAATCCATGTCTTCCTAGAAAAGTCATCAATAAAAGAAACATAGTATGCATACCCTCTTAGAGAATTTGATGACATTGGTCCACATACATCAGAGTGAATGATTTCCAAGATTCCTTTTGCCTTGCTCTCACTACTTGGAAATGTCTTCTTTGTATTCTTTCCTTTTGCACATCCTTTGCAGACCCCTTCATGTTTTTCTTGAATTTCTAGAAGACCGTCAACAGCTTTACTTGCAAGTGATAGTGATCTGTAATGCACATGTGCAAGCCTTCTATGCCAAAGTTCATTTGGTTCTACTGAGTCATGAACCAAAGCTTTTTCTGGTTGGCCCTTCAGTTTGTATAGTCCTCCTTCTTGTTCCCCAATCACTATTGCATCGTCAAAAGTCTTTCCCTTTGGCCACATAAGAACTTGGCCATCTACAAAAGCAACCCTCATTCCTTTTGCATCCAATGCAAATATGGAGAGGAGGTTCTTCTTTAGTCCTGGAACAAATAATGCATTCTTCATCTTCAAAGACTTTCCAGAGTCTAGTATGTAGGAGGATTCATCACTACCTTTTATCGGATACTGGTAGTCATCCCCAAGTTTCATCTTGTGAGGTGACTCATGTTCAGATAGCTTCACAAATGAATATTTGAATCCCACCATGTGCTTGGAAGCACCACTGTCTATGATCCAATCATTGCTTCCATGTGAAACAGTTCCCATAAGAGTGGAGATCAGCACATATTCTTCATCACTTGAAGAATCACTTTATTGTTTGGTTCTCTTTGTGGAAGGTTCATCATCCTCTACAGGATGAGCATGATGTCTTCTCTTGCTTCCATTCTTCTTCTTTGAATTCCCTTTGTTAGGATAGAATTTGGATATGTGACCTTTCTCATCAAATGTGTAACATCTAACAGTATCCCAATCTCTTCTAGAGTGATAAGGCTTACCTTTGGAGTGATGATGTTCCCTTTTGGTTTTCTTGGTGTGGGTGGTAAGAGCTTGATCTTCACTTCCCATATTTTCTTCTCGAGCTGCTATCCAAGATTCTTCTTGAGAGCATTCTTCCCATAGTCTGTTGAAATTGACTAACTTATTTCTAGCACAGATCCCTTGAATGAAAGAGTCCCATGATCTAGGGAGTCCATTCAAGGTGGTCATCACAATTTCTGCATTTTCCACTTCTTCATTTACTGCTTCCAGCTACTCCTTGATCTAAGAGACCCTTGTAAATTAAGACTGAATAGTCTCAGCATTCTAGATCTTTACATTCTTCAATTAGTTTCTTAGAGTCATCTTCCTGTTTATGTTCTTCCCTTCAAACAGTTTGGTTATGGCATCAAACATAGATTTAGGTGTCTAGATGGAGGACACCTGTGGTATGAGGTGATCCTTGATAGAATCAACAATGATTCTCTTTTCCATAACCATCTTCTTCTTATGTAAGGCCTTAGCCTCATCTCCCTTTGGAACTGGAACCTCCTCACTGATATAGGAGTCCAACTCATTTTCTTCGGGGACCAGGGAGATCCTATACTTCCAGGCTCGGATGTTATCAGCTCCCTCAAGCTTTCCATCAAGCTTGGTATGATGAGACATCTTAGACTGAGAACCTCAAATGGAAATACAAAATATTTAGATCTTACCAGGTCAAGATGTCAGATCTAAATTTGGAGCTGAAATCCTGTAGTGCTGGTTCAATAGAAAATTAGGGTTTTGCTTTTTCAGAGTTTTTTCCACCCAAATGCCTTGAAATTTATCCTAACTTTTATTTTGGGGAGGAGATCAATCCAGGCCTGGGATCACTGAAAAGTTCCTCTTCTATGAAAAGCCCTAATTTTCGGCAGTAGTGTAGGGTCAAAAACTGAAAAACCTCAGAATTGGATTCTACTTCGATAGAAAGATGCGCCCTAAGGAGGAGAGTTGTTCCACCTTAATTTTGGTGAAAAAAAGTGGAGGAAGATCCACAAACTAGGAAGCCCTAGTTCCCATGGTTTCATAGTGTCTTCTTCTCAGGTTAGCTCTGATACCATGTTAGTTTTTCTATCATTAAGCTAGCATAAAATTACGATCTTTAACTGAGAGAATAACAAGTACAACAATCAAACACAAGATACAATGAACACAGTGTTTATCCTCGGGGAAACCATAAATGGTGAAAACCCCACAACTTCCTATGAGAAAGAATCAGCACCAAAAGTAGAACCCAAAATAGTAAGAGATCTCCCGACAGTAGTAACCTTCTTCTTATCTATCCCTAGTGTCTTCTCCTTCCTCAACTTTGCGCTACACTTGAGTGTGTATGAGTTGTGTGATACATAGAGAGTCCATCTCTCTATTTATACTAATCCCGACATGACTAAAACCCTACTAGGGCCGACCTCACTAGGAGAATCTAATAACCATAGTGCCCCGGAACTCCGAGGACTTTAACCCTTAGACAATAGGAGGGTTACCCACAATGACTTGACATGACTTGTTTACATTATAGATCTTCCTGATAGGAACATCGGGGCATGACATGACTCAAGTACGTCCTAGAATAAACATCGAGTTACAATATATAAGAAATACAAGTGAAATACATTCCGAAGTTACATACACATCAACACTCATGAAGCTGATCCATGTATCTTGAATCCACATTTACTGCATAATAAATATCAGGTCGAGTGTGTGTTAGGTAAAGAAAACACCCAATCAACTGCCTATACAGTGTATTATTTACCATAGGAGAAGAACCTGCTTCTTCAAGCTTAACCCCTGAAAGGAAGGGAGTCTTGCTTGGCTTGCAATATTTCATGTTGAACTTGTTCAAAAAATCTAAAGCATACTTGGACTGATGTACTTTTATTCCATGTTGGGATTGAGCAATTTCTAGACCCAAGAATTGTCTCAACAATCCCAAATCAGTCATAAAAAATGCATGGTTCATTGCATCCTTCAAGGAGGCAATTTCTTTCTTTGAACTTCCTGTAATCAGAAGGTCATGCACATACAAGAAAATAATCATCAAAGAACCATGAATAAGCTTCAAATAAACATTAGGATCATACTTGCATTGAACAAAACTCAATGACAACAGAAAGCCATCAATCTTGGCATACCAAGCCCTGGGGGCTTGCTTGAGCCCATACAATGATTTCTTTAACCTACACACAAAATATGGATTAGAAACAAACCCTTGAGTCCGCTACATGTAAATCTCTTCATTAAGATATCCATTCAGGAAAGCACACTTCACATCCATGTGATGTACCTCCCACTACTTCGAAGCTGCAATGGCTAGGGATAGCCTTATGGAGTCCATCTTTGCCACTGGTGCAAAGGTTTAATTGTAGTCAATACCATGTACCTGTGATTAGCCCTTGGCTACCAATATTTCCTTATATTTAAAAGGTGAACCATCGGCAGCAAACTTAGTTTTGAAAACCCACTTACATTGAACTAGCTTCCTCCTTGGGGGAAGATCAACCAGTTCCCAAGTGTTGTTCTTCTTGAGTGAGCTGAATTCTTCTTTCATGGCTCCTTGCCATCTTGGATCATGTGCTGCATCTTCATATGTTTGTGGGTCTGATTCAACCATCAGGTAGCACTTCTTTGCAAACAAAGGGTATTTCATACACAGGGCACTCTCAAACTGAGATCGAGTCCTCCTAGGATCACTAAGATTTCTAGCTAGTTCCCCAGCAGCATGAATGGTCTTTGCTGCCAATTTTGGTCTTGCAGGACTATCAAGATCTAAAATTAAATCATCATTATCAGACATATCAGAATCCATAAACTCATTTGTCTCTTCACTTACATTCAATGGTTTTGGTGGTGAAGAAGACTCTCCAACTTCAACTGCTTCTAAAGGCTCTTCTTGGAACTGAACACTCCTTTCAACGAAGGATTTGTTTGTGATCAAGTTGATCAGCTTGTACTCTTTTGAATGTTCAATATACCCAACAAATAGGCACTCTTGGCTTTGCAAATCCTTTCTCTTTTCAGTTGGAATTCTATCCCAAGCCTTTGAGCTAAAAATCCTGAAATGGGTCACATATGGCTTGTGCCCACTTCAAGCTTTGAAAGGAGTCATACCATCAAGCTGTTTATGGGACACCCTATTCTGGATAAAGGATGCATAGTTTATAGCATTGGCCCAAAAATTTTGGGGCAAATTCTTAGCCTCCATCATACATGTTTCCATCTCCTTCAGTGATCTGTTATTTCTCTCAACAACACCATTTTGCTGTGGTGTGTAAGGGATTAAATGCTGCATTTGAACACCTGCATCTTTACAATATTGAATGAACTCAGACTTGACATACTCACCACCATTTTCAGATCTGAGGATCTTGAGTCTCCTCCCAGACTGGTTTTCAACCAAGGCCTTAAAGACTTTGAAGGGGTCAAAAACTTCAGACTTATGCTTCAGGAAGTAAACCCAACAATACCTAGAAAATTCATCTATGAATGTCAATGCATATTTGTCTTGACTCATTGACATATGAGTAAATGGACCAGCAACATCACTGTGGATCAACTCAAGAGGTGCATAGGTTCTCTCATGACTATCTCTCTCAAATTTATGCTCTGGTTGTTTTCCTAGGATACAACCTTGACAGTCTCCCTTGGAAAACTTAATATTTGGTAACCCTATGACCATTTCTTTTTCACTTAGATCAGAAAGATACTTATAGTTAAGATGGCCAAATATTTCATGCCAAATATTTCTTGCCTCATTAGCATGAACCATAAGAGCAGAGGGGTTTGAGTAGGGTAGAAAATGTGAGAACATGTATAGTACCTTCAAAGTGTGATACACAACTCCTTTTGCAATGACTTTACCATTCGAGATCTCTGTGATCTCAACATCATCAGGGGAGAATATGACCTTATTTGGAGACCCTTGTGAGTCATCTGATACATTGACAAGAGGTTAGAGGCAAGACCTAGAACATACAATACGTTACTGAACTTACCATGGTCAATATCAATCCTTCCTTTCCCTAAACTGTCAGTGAGAGAGTCATCTCCCAACACTATATTGGTGGACCTTTCAACATGTCAAGAGAGGAGAATGCCTCCTTGTTTGAAATCATATGTCTTGAAGCTCCAGAGTCTATGATGAAGCTAGGTGAGCTTGATGTGCCAACAACCAAAGCATGTACTCTCTCTATCCTATGAATTTGATCCTCCTTCCATCTTTTTCAGTAATCAGGAAGGGAGATGTTATTCTTCTCTAGGAGTTGGGTCAACATGTCAATTTGCTTCTTCATTCAGGATCTTTCAGGAAGATAGCCCTTACTGCAGTATGCGCACTTGCTCATTTCTCCTCTGTTATTCTTCTTTTGGAAGTTCTTCTTGGAGCCTTGGGGATCCTCTTCAGAGTTGTTCTTGTCTCTCTTTTGCTTAGGTGGATTCTTAGCTTTCTTCTTTCCTTTTGAATCCACACTTGAATCTCCAGCGACCAAATCTTGTTCTTTAAAAGGTTTGATGGTGCCCATCATCACCAGTTTATCTTGTTCTTGTGTGAGGGATTCCATGAACTCTGCAAGCTTAGGCATCTTCCAGGCTCGAGCTGTCAATTTGGTGGCAAGGAAGGTCGAAACAAACACTGAATAGTCATGGAAAATATTCGAGAGTATGGAAAAAAGTAGTTTCTCTCCTTCTTTTCAATTCCACACTGTTTTAGCTGCAAAACAAGGGCTTTAAACTTGGAAAAGTAGAGTTGCAGGGATTCGAAGCTGCTAGGACTCAAAGAGATCAATTCATTCTTGATTTGATGTCCTCTCCTCTCATATGTCTTACCAAAAATATCTACAAGATTCTCCCATACTTCATTAGGTGATGTCAATCTATCAAGATGGAAGAGGAGGTCTCTTGATATGCTCAGACACAAAACACCATAGGCCTCATCCCTCCTGTTGTGCCATTTAATTTTCTTTGTAGCTGCATTGGGCTCTGTCTCAGTTTCCATAGTCACCCTGTAGAGAACTTTCTCTCTCAATAATATCTCCATATTTTCTTTCCATTCAAAGAAATTAAATGGAGTCAAGATGATCTTCTGAGATTGATCCATAGCTTAGAACTGTGCCCTTCAACCAGCAGAATGTGCTCCCAGTCAAGATGTCAAACCTGCAATAGCAATATGGAAGGAGAGAAATTGATCACAAATGCTTTGATACCATATGGAAATTGAACCCAAGTGACATAACAATTGCACTCACAAAATTGCTAATCAAACATGCAAAATTACAAACAAAGGAGACTGAAATTGGAGCATAACACTAATATGTATTGAATAAGTGTACAATATCCAACCTTGTAAAGTAATAGGATGCTGAAATATATAATTACATGAGAGATTTGAATACATAAGGATTCCATTCGAAATAGTCAAAAAGTAGGCTTACTAAATCTAGTCAAATCCCCCATAGGTGCATAAAGCAGTTTCCAAATCTACCTAGAGGCTCACGAATCGGCAAAGACAAGTAGGCAAGATAATAAGTGATGGAAAGACAACTCATACATGATTTTATTAGGAGAAAAGAATGGAGGATGATGAGGGAAAACAACAAGTCAACTACACCTAGTCTTACTTTCCCTTTTTCCATAAATCTCAATAAAGCAGGCAACTTAGCAGAAAAAGTAGATATGCTAAATATGGATTCTAGGAGGTTTCCCAAGTGCTCCATGACTTAGTTTTAGCAACTTTGACTTCTATGGCATGTGGAAGACAACTTGCATAGAGTGGAATATTTGAAACTAGGAAAATAAGACAAAAATGGATTTATTAATGTCAAAGGTTGGTAACTATGGGTTGATTATTCTAACATCTTCTCCCAGCTCCATATAAGGGATTATGTCCACCTCAAGATTCATTGTTCTTGGCTGAAACGGAATTTCAGCAAGGATTTCTAAGAATGTTGGTTCTTGTGTAGCAATATCCTGATTGACTTCAATATCTTCCTATTGCTGGGACTCCTCTATTAGCTCGGTATCCTGAGATGGTTCTGGGGTCATAGTCAAGAATTCTAAGTTCAGGTTAGGAATCACCTCAATCTCTGGTTTACCCACTTCTTCTTGAATGGCAGTTTGGACAAAAATTTCTGAAGGTGTTGGTTCTTGTGTGACAACACTCTGCTTGGATTTAGTATTACTTTTGTTAGGATGATCCAACAATCTTGATGGCTGAGGCTATGATTTCTCAACTTCTTCCAATTCTATATCGGGGACCAGTCCTACTTCTGGTTCATCTTCTTTCCTTAATTCTACGTCAGGTGCTTCTTGTTATTGTTCAGCTGTTGGTGAAGGTTTTGGGTTCCAGATGAACGCACTATGACTATGTAACCTGATTGACTAAAAATTTCCCCACATGCAGGGAAAACTACTTTCTCCACTTCTTCATCCTCCTTAGCGGGAGATGATCCTTCTAACTAGTCTACAGCTTCTACTAGTGTGTGCAGCCTTCTCTCTACCTATTTCTTACATACCTCCTTCCAATTCTCCAATTATTTCTGAAGAAATTGCACTTCTTCCTTCAGTAATCCATTTTGTAATAACTCAAAAATTTGTAAAATTTAATTTTTTTTCATGTGACATAAAATGTCAAATGTCACTGCTAATGTACCCTTAACTATTAGCAGATAATAAAACAATTTGTAAGAGAAACACATATTATTTCTTTATAAGAATTTGTATTATCTAGAGGCTTATCTTTAAAAACTGTGTTAGTACTGTTTTCAACTTAGCAGTTGTAATTTTCCAGAAAGTAGAAAAGAAACTTGTATTTTACTGATGGTAGGTATACTGTTGATTTCTTTTGTCAAGTAGGGGAAAGTTTCTTAGGGATGATTGGGGCTTACTTAGATTATAGCTAACACAGTGGGACTCATGGTTCATTACAGGTTTTAACAGGTAAGCGTATGTTCTAGTAAAAATAATACATATATACAGATCAAGAAGATACTTCTCTAGCATAAATATGATGCTAGACTTAGAATGTTTAAATGCAACTTGTCTCCATAAGAGGTAACATTGATCTTATTTCAGTCGTTAGAACTCCATAAATATTTTACAACAAAACTGCATATGCATGGGTTAAAATACATGATCAATTACTATGAAAATGACATCAAATCATCTGGATGATTAAGATTAAATTCTAATGAATCTTAGTTGAAAGAATGATTCTTTAGACTTTTACAGTTTTTACTTTGAATTCTTTTACTTGTATCTTACGCCTCAATTCCTGGTGTACCTTTTAGCTATATATTATACATTTACACAAGTTTGTTTAGTAAAAACTTGAGATAAGATTGTTGGTTTACATAATATAGGAGATCTTATTAAAGCTTGGGTTCTAGTTAACATTTTACCTTCCAACTCTTAACAAATAAAAAGCCTACCTCAAGGAATCATTAGATCTCCTTCTTAAAGTAGTTTATGGTTAAAACTTGTCCTTTACCCATGTTTGATAAAACAAAGTTAGCAAAAGAAACTACCCTATCATGACTTGCAACAAAACCCTAAAAAACAACTTTTTCTTATTACTATGGTTGATAGATTTGACATCGAAATGATCAATGTACAATACATAATTCGATTATGATATTATTTTAATGATTAACGTTTGATTTGTAATAATCTTAATGCAGATTATAAACTGCATACATGACTATTGAAATGATACCCACAAGGATGAAAAATCTCGGTGGACACATGGAGGTGTCAAATCCATTGGTTAAATTGACTTTAAGTTTTGCCCTAACCCTTCATTTGTGAGATAGAGGGTTCCTTTGACTGTGTGCGGCCGAGCTGTGAGATCGTGGCTGCCATGACTCTACAATAGCTTCTGAATGTAGACTTCCTTCAAACAAGAAAGACTGTGAGCTTGTTCGGTGAGGACATAAGGTAGTTTTCAAAGCTTAAATATTGCTATGGAGTGTTGTGAGTGTAAAAAAATTGTTTTTCTTCACTGATTCAAGAACCGTGAGTTGGTGTTTAAGAAGGAATACAATGGACATAGCTTTCAAAAAGTGTTCTTCGTTCTGGTTGAAATGTTGCTTGTTTTCCTTTGGATTCGTGACTTAAGGTTTTAGTTGTAACCTGCACAATAAATTTATCCAGGGTATTCCTCTTCCAGGTGCCATCGAGCTGCTCCAGCTGTTTGTGTCCATGACTTCTCCAATGATTTTTTTATCAGGTAAATGCTGGTCAAGTTCTATACTTCAAGAAGGATTATAAATCTTAATATATTTAAATGCTGTAATTAAATTTTGTTCTTCTGTGCAAGATTCCTCTCATGGAAAATGGGGTTAGCTGAAAGCACAAATCACCCATTCCCGACCACACAGCCCTAGTAAGCCCCAGTTGCACTGATGGTTTTCTCCTGCATTGATGTGGTGGTTTGAAGATGAGAATACTTCTTTGCTTAGTTATGGATTCGACTTGGGTTTTTACTTGTTAGGTTGTTCTTCATGTTGTTTTGTTTGTGTATAAATTTTAAACCCTAAAGGGTATTATGGCAAGAAACCTTAAAGGCCGTAGCAGTCGTGACTTGTGATTTTATTGAAAGTACCTTACAGCCTTGGAGATGTAAAAACGTTATGTTTTTCACACTCAACTTAAGCTATGATGATATTATTTTGATCACTATCTGGATCAAAGAGACTTGTAGATAGATATAAGGTTTTCCACTTGTAAGTAAAAATAATGGTTATTGTTTCGTTTTACTGTTTTGTATAATTTAATTTTTGAACAGGCCTAAGCCTCGAGCTATATTTATAAAGTCCATAAGCCATTACTCTTATTTAATTTTGTCTTTATTAAATTATTAATAGTGCTATTTAATTTACAAATTTATTTGATATAAATGATTTATAGTGATTTTTACTGTTTGAATTTTATAACATGTTATTAGGTGAATTACTTGGTTTTTCTCTCAGAATGGTTATTATCTTTAGTTACCTATAGTTTGGTAATGCGATGGATTTTACAGAAATGGTTTTAGTTCTGCTTTCTATTTTTAATTTCAGTAGAAAATTATTTACAGCTGTTAAATTCTATATTATGATTAAAAATGTGAAAGTCTGTTCTTAGGAATAAAACCTACCTCTTGTAAACCTTAAGTAAATTTCAAGGGTTACAGTAAAACAACATCTGTATTTTGAAAATAGTATATAAATGTGACTTGGAATAAATTATTATATAACCTATGAAGTATCAGCTAGGTAAAACCCTAAGTACTATCTTTACTATTCCTATATTGGTTTATTTAACTTTATTTATTATGTTTATAATAATATTAGTACTAGTAATAGTTCTGTGAATAGTATGACTACTAATGATTCATATATAATCTATTCTTTTCCTGTGATTAAATAGTACAGTTGCTAAATTTCTGTAAATAAACATAAGAGGAATCATTTGCATTTTTCATTCAAAGTTGATAAACAAATCATCACATCTACTTGATCAACCAGTTGTACTAGAGTACTGCCTATACAAAGCGTGGAAAAATACAGTGTGGTAATTTATTTGTATTCACTTTTCATTTATCAATAACACTATTGTTTTAAATATAATCTACTAATCACTAATATTATCCATAAACAATGCTCTTTTCCTCATAAACTTTAATAAAATAATAACATGCATATCTTGAAAAACTAGTAATAATTTTCTGAAAACAGTAAATAAATTATAAATAAACCTGAACAAATAAAAACCTGTCAAATGATGAGGTGACAACAGCTTAAGGTGTTGGGCAATAGGGCAGACCCGGGTTTATTTCTTTTATGTCGCACCAACAAAAGACCCACTGTGTTGGCCCTTTCGGCAACAACCTGCGCACAGGTTGCAGTCTCACCCGAAACAACAATGGGGTGCCGCAGAATTAGGTTTCTGCAAGCAGAGAGGGGTATTACTGTACCTTAGCCTTTACTAAACTTATTAGTCAACAATTACACAGCTTTGTCATTCACTTTTATACAACTTCGCAGATAGATAAACAATCGTGACTTGCGCAACCCACTACAGGGAATTCACAACGAAGCTTGTTATTAGCAGTGATCTAAGTTATCAAATGTATACAGTTATTAATGCATAAAAGACAACAGAAATAGAAACAACACAAGAAACCACAACACCAAATATAACGTGGTTCACCCCTAGTGTAGGGGCTACGTCCACAAACTGTGTTTTATTCAACTTGCTACAAAACCACAGTTCGATCTGCGCACTCAGCTGCAGATCCCTTCAGTCCTTAACAGCCGCGCACACAGCAGCAGGCCTCTGCGCACATAGCTGTAGATCTTTTCTCAATCTTCTTACAAAAACCCTCTGCGTACACAGCTGCAGAGGTCGTCCACGCACACAGCTGGGACTTAACCTTTCCTTACAAAATCAGCATTAACTTCACCTTAATCTTTCTTACATCATAAAACCTAACCTTTCTTATTTACACAAGTGCCTATTTATAGCGCATTGTTTACAAAAACATGGATTCAATACCATGGGTACCCAAAACCCTAACCCTGGTCTTAAGCCGCGGGTTTATTACAATAGAAGACTTTGATTTAACCCCCAACACCCCTAAGACTATTTTCAGTCAAACCCACGGAGTTACCCATCTTAAGGACCGTTGAGGTGCGCGCCCTAACAGGCCCCTAAGACTCACCAGTGTCCCGTCTCGGGGCACTTATCTGCTTGGCTGGTGGTAAAATTTGCTTGGCGAAGACATTGTGCGCTGGTTCCTGGAGTCCTTCCTGCTAGTGGCTGGCTGCCTGCTTCTTTCTGCTGCTTGATATTGGTGCGGAATAAGGCCTTGTGGGTCCATCTGCAACCCCATCCTTTGGTCGTGTTGGCGATACTTAACCATCCACAGCTTGGGGTCCCCTGGAATTGTGTGTCACGCTGCATAAGACGCACAGCTGCCATGGTTCTACTATGCCGAAAGATTTCAGGGTGGGGCTCGCTAGAGTCGTTTGGCGAGGTCTTATGGCCGTCGTGGCTCCATGTTAGAGAAAATTTGTGCCTGCCTTCGCTTGGTTTAGAGAAAACTTCTGCCTGCTTGTGTACCTAAGCCGAATACGACTATACTGGCAGATTACTCAAAAGGTTTTGCAATCCTCTCTCTCTGAACTCTCGTACTAGCTCCTGGACTTCACAATTGTTTGACATGGCTCCAGTCGAGCAAACTCCATGAAGTGCTTCAAGGAAGATTTCACAAGCCAATGTAGCTTACTTATAGAATTTTGTTACAGAATCTGTCATCATAGTGTAGTAATGACATCAAATCTGCTTGAATACCAGAAATCTCGCCACACCCAGCCTGAGATTTTCCCGAAATCTCATAATTACAACTATGAAGAGTAGCTCACGTGCCGCCTCCGTCAAATGTATTTTGTCCCATCCATCTCATCCTAGGCTGCGACACAGTTCCAACCTACGACATAGCAACCACTTTCCCCTTCGTCACAGGGTGAACCTACGTCCCCTGACCAACCTTCGGCTTCCCATATGACATTCCCCAGTGTGGCAAGCAGCTATGCTGGGTACGTAAACTTTTCTTTCTTGGTGCTACCTTCAAGTCTGAGGACTTGGCCTTTCCCTGTACTTCTTTAGACGACTCCCATTTATCATAGACGGAAAGAGCTCTCCATTTAACTTAGCTAGTTGGACTGCGCCCCCATCAGTAACTTTCTGGACTATATACGGTCCCTTCCAATGTGTTTTAAACTTTCCGGGGAACTTCATAAATTTGCTATCATAGAGGAGCACAAGATCACCCTACTGGAATTGTTTCTTCTTAATGTGTCTGTCATGACACGCTTTTTCTCGAGCTTTCTGCACCTGTTGCTGGAAACCTGCAATAAATCTATCCTCCTCGAGTTCTAGTATCTATTTCAGTCTCTCTGTTATTATGGCTGGGTCATCCATCTCAGTGAAAGCATAGATTCTGAGGCTGGGAACAATGCATTCCATAGGCATGACAGATTCTTGCCCATAAACCAATCGAAAAGGTGTATGGCCTGTCAACTTTTTGCAAGTAGTCCTGTAAGCCCATAGCACTGCTGGAATGAGAAGGTCCCAATCATCTCTGTTAGCATTACAAATCTTTGTCAAAGCATGCTCCAGGATCTTATTAAAAGCTTCGACAGTCCCATTGGCTTGTGGATGATAGGCTGTACTTTTCTGATGGTATACTTGAAATTCTTCAGTCAGCACTCTAATGGTTTTATTTAATAAATGTGATCCTTGATCGCTCATAAGGACGCGAGGACACCCAAACCTGGACAAGATGTGATCAAAGATGAATTACGCAGCTGTAGTAGTGCTACAGTTCTTGATTGGTTGGGCTTCATCCCAACGGGTAAGGTAGTCAGTTGCTGTAATAATATATCTCGCACCAGACTTCTTCGCGGGGGGGTTGATGGGGCCAACAAATTCAATGGCCCATTTGTCAAAAGCTTGTAAGGTTACCTGTGGGTTACCTGCGGAACTAGGGGCATTTCATCCCGCTGAGATGGTTTTCCTGTCCTCTGACAGACGTCGCAGCTGTGGCAATATTCTCTTGCAGCCTTGTGAACAGTGGGCCACCATAAGCTGGCTGTCAAAATCTTCTGTGTTGTAGCTTTCCCTGCATAATGACCTCCTGCCGTGCCAGAATGTGCCTCGGCCAGAATCAGGGGTCGTTCATGCTCCAAAACACACCTGCGCAGTATTTCATCTGGTCCCATCTTGTACAGCTGGCCGGATATTAGGGTGAAGTCCGCTGCTCGCACTACCAGCTGCTTTTTCTGTTGTGTGGTCATTTCAGCAGGTGGAAACCCTGTAGACAAGTACTGAGCAATATCCTGGAAGTAGTCATTGACTATCTGGATGGAAAACAGCTGCGCGTCAGGGAGGCCCTCATCCAAACTGGTGGGTTCTTCGCCTGACTCGAGCCTCGACAAGTGTTCCGGTCCTAGGTTCAGTCTCCCAGGCTTAACTATGATTTCGAAGTCATATTCTTGGAATAGAATCAACCATTTGCATATTCTTCCTCCTAGCACTGGCTTAGTAACCAAATATTTCAAAGCAGAATGGTCAGTAAACATCTTAAAATGTGATCCTAACAGATAATTTCGAAACTTCTGTAGTGCATACACCATAGCAAGGCCTTCCCGCTCAGTTGTAGTATAATTTTTCTCTGCAGTGGATAATTTTCTACTGGCAAAAGAAATAGGGTGGTCGATCTGACCTGCGCTTGGTTGAGCCAATACCACCCCTAGAGCAATGGAGGATGCATTGACATGCACATGAAATTCTTTGTTCCAGTCAGGAAATACTAGAATAGGGGCAGTAACCATTTTTTTCTTCAAAATATATAAGCTGGCCTGGCACTCCGGTGTCCATTCGAACTTATTATCTTTCTTCAACTGCCTTTCCATTGAAGCGGTAATTTGAGCATATCCTTGGATGAATTTTCTGTAGTAACTAGTGTGACCGAGTGTCATGCGCAATTGTTTGACGGACTTCGGGGGTGGCAGATTTACAATAATAGCTATCTATGCAGGATCCATCATCAATCCCTGCTTACAGACAACATGACCAAGGAGAATTCCAAAAGGTGCACAAAAGATACACTTTTTTAGATTCAAAGCAATCTGGTGCTGTCTACACTTGTTTAACATAAGTCTCAAACTAGTGAGGTGATCTTTTACTAGCCCAAAATAGTCCAATCATCAAAATAAACTTCTAAGAATTTATGTATATATTCCTTGAATGCAGAGATGACGACCCTAGAAAATATAGCAGGTGCATTCTTCAGCCCAAAGGGCATGACAGTATACTGAAAGGACCCCATTTCGGTAGCAAATGTTGTCTTATGCCAGTCTTCTGGAGCAATTCGGATCTGATGGTAGCCAGAAAACCCATCAGTGAAAGAGTATATTTCTTGGCCTCCAACATTGTCGAGCACTTCGTCTGTAAATGGGGTAGGAAAGGGATCATGCAGACAGGCATCATTTAATTTCCTGAGGTCGAAACAGATGCGGATTTCACCCTTAGTCTTCTTCTCCTCGACCACCATAGGACTGACCCACTCAGATTCTTCAACAGGCTCAATTATTCCTGCGGCGAGCATCTTATCCAGCTCCACCTTAACCTTTTCTTTATACTTCGGATTCAATCTATAAGGCCGTTGTTTCACAGGTTTTGCATTAGGTTTCAAAGGGATCTTCATTACGCCAATATCACCCAAGATACCCTTCATTTCAGAAAACTTTGTTGGAAAAAGATCTTGGTACTCATGGAGAAGTTGGGTTACCTTGCTGACCATTTCATCATCCCAATAGTCACCAATTGTGGCGAGCTTAGGCTGGTCTTTAGATCCAATGTTAACTGTGCGTGTCTTCAGGGGCTGATTTACTTCTGGGGCTTCGATGACTGGTCCTTGCACATCGCAGCATCCTTCTGACTCAGGGATAGCGATATTGCGCGGGTCCTCATCCTCCTCAATGGCGAAGTTATAACATTCTAGGGTGTGGGCTTCCTGCACTATCCAATCCGGTCGCTGTTCTACTAGTTCTTGGTCATCAAAGACCTTGGTATGGATGATCCTGATAGCTGCATCTAGAGCTGGGAAAACATCATTAGTAGAAAAAGTATGTATAAAACTATGGACAAGACAGTCCCAACTTACAGTATCTAGGCGGAGCTCAGCTTCCTCGTACCAGGTCTGAGCTATCGGTGCCAGTGTATGGACGAATCGATGTACCCATTCGTTCCGAGGTACATACCGCCACGCTTCATAGCAGTTTGCCAAATGTGCTTGTGGACTAGATTTTCCATCAAACTTGCTTCGCACCTCCTCAGGCTGGCCCTTAAATATCAGTTAAAGGAGTCGCTGACAGGATTCCCAGTTAGGAATCTGTGGCTTATGGCTCTTCCACCATCTGGCAGCTGAGACTCTGAGTGCTGACTCTAGAGAAGTCATTTTCTGTGGCTCCAGTATCTGACCTGAGAATTGTACGATAAATGGGTCAGGGTCTGTTGAACCATCAAAATTAGGGAGAGCGCTTGGTTGTGAGCTGAACCATCTGAGAGATTTAGTAGGTCTGGTACTAGTGTGGTCATGGAGCTCATATAATCGGTTCTGCCAACTCTCTAAGTAATCCTCCGAGTTGGTCATACAGGAGCTACCAGACTCCCAATATGCGGTAGGAGGATCCTCAGAACCTCTGTCCTGCGCGGTGATAGTGTAGATGTGCTCCACATCATCCTGATCCTTTTGTCGGAGTGGTTCTGTGTACCGTTCCCCCTGTGAGGGATCCAGGGATAGGATGAATCTCAAGTCTTTCCCTTCAAAGATCATCTGTCTCTTCTTTAGGTTAATAACTGCAGCATTTTCCATTGCCCATTCAATTCCTAACAAGGCTGGGTAGGGGTTGCTGTCATCAATGATCTCAATTACTTCAAAATCCACGACAGTACTGACCCCAGCAATATCTGTTTGGACACTCAGGAAACTTCTTAGAGGCACAATCCTTTGCTGGTTGGCTAGCCGCAACTGGATAGGGGACCAGGCGAGGGGGGTTTTCCCATGTGTTCCTAGGTTTGTTTAGTTAACACATTTACGTCGGACCCTAAGTCCAAGATAACATCAGTCAGATGATATGCCCCTATCTGAGCATTCAATCTCATTTCCCTGCCGGTTCTGTTCACTCTATGAACAGTTTTGTCATGAACAGAACTGTGGTGAGGTCCGCAGGAAGTAATGACTTCTTGTAGCTTAGTCAGAGCATCCTGATCTCGTAACAGTTTGAGGCAACTCTGTAAAAAGGAGGATAGGGTACTTACATTATCTCGCGGGGCTTCCTGGGGGCGTGAAGATAGTTGCTGAGATTGTGTAGGTGTAACGGATGTGCTAGGGCTAGCAAAATCTTTCTTAGCTTCCATAAATGTCTCTCTTTCTCTTGTGATATCAAATGCTGGGATTTTCACAGGGGCCTTACGAACCTGAGCGTCGGCGGGATGTATTTCTATATCCGGTGGGTGTGTCGTAGCTCTACTCCGTGTGACAACATTGATAGTTGTGGAAGGTCTGGGCTCAACTGAAATCATCTGGATATTCCACGTGGGGGCACTCTGTCGTGCCTGAATCTTAGCTATGAGCTGCGGACACTGCTCAATCACATGATCTACCGCGCGGCAGTATCGACATGTCATAGTAGGGTTCCGACAGTCGCGAGCCAGATGCCCAGCTTGGTTACAATTGTAACAGACCAACAGGCCTCGGCCTCTGTCGGCCATACCACCACGGCCTCCAGACGAACCTCTACCAGAGGCACCCCCCTGGTAACCATAGCTATCACTACTGGGGCCTTCAATGCGCACCCGGTAGGCATCATAGGTGTGGCACTCATTCTCATTATGACCTACAGACTTTTAGAAATTACAGTATGGGTTCTTAGGTCCCTTTCCGTACCGTTGCAGCAGGTGATAGTTCTCGGGTCGGTGCTGAGCTGTTGTTCTGCAGAGCTCACAATATAGAACTTGTGGTGGAAATGGGTCCGATGCACCTGTACGTAGGTACCTGCTTACCAGAGGGCACCGTTCCTTGTCGTGACCTTCAGTCCGACATTGCGTACACCAAACCTCTTCGCGATCAGGTTTTCCCTTTTTCATCTCGTGAAGTTCCAGGGCCATCGCGGCTAGCTACGCTTGGATTTGAGCAATACCAGAATAATCTCCGATAGGGGCAGTCTCTAGCTTCATTGCGATTTCCAGAGCCTCTTGCTGGTCAGCAACCTTCTGTTGCATGAGCGGAGTTCTGATATGTGGTAATAATGCCGTGATAAACCATTCCTTGTGCTGCGTAGGACTAATGGTAAAGCTGACTTGGTCGAGGAGGACTTTGAATCTCTGGTCAAAGTCCCACACAGATTCACCGTGCCACTGTTGAATCTCTTTGAGTTCGGTGATGCTCTGCGATTCCGATTTAGGCTTTTTAAATTCTTTGGTTATTGCTGCCTTAATCTCATCTAGCGTAGGGCTCTGAGTACTAGAGAACTTCATGAACCAGGTCAAATCCCTATCCCGGAAAGAAGTAATGAGCTGCGCGGCTCTCACATCTGGGTCTGCAATTTTCTTCGCATTCCATACTGCTTCACATAAAAACCAGAACTGTTCGGGGTCCTCTGATCCCGTGCCTTTGAAGATGGGGAGCTTAATGTCATCAACCAGGTGGGCCATGGCGGTTCTGGGAGGGGGGCAGGACGTTGATGGGGAGGGAGTTACAGGGACAGACTGGCCTGTGGCTGGAATACTTGGACTTGGTGGACTGTCAGACTGCGACGGGATTTCAAGGGTAACAGAGCTTCGTTGCGGGGTGACAAGGGGGTTTCCAAGTGAAGGGATTTCCTCAAAGCCTGACTCTTCAGAATTTACAGGGGAAGACTTGGTAGCCTGACCTAAGGAATAGGAGTCAAAATCTCTTTTGTACCTTTTTCCACTTCGTAACAAACCACTTTGCTCGTTGAAGGTATTATCACTTGCAAACATATGTTAGTACTACAAAGCTAGCAGTCTGATTCAAACCACAATATACCCTTTTCAGCCAATAGTATTTTAATACGCAAGCTTAATGAATTCAAAAACTTACCATGGGGACCTTTGAAGAACTGTCATTCAGCTTCGCTGAAGGAGGTACTTGTGTTAATGGAAAACTCTGTTACGAAAGCTTCCAATGTGCGTGTCATCCAGAAATCAACAGTGTGGGATACCTCGTTGTTCATGTGTTGCACAAGATTGACCCTTGTGGGGGTCCACGTGGGAACCCGTCGAGCTTGGCAGTTCGTCCTTCTTTCTGTTAACCTAGACAACCACTGGTGCAACTCTATGTGGATACTACTAAAAAAAAATTCATAAGCATCACAAAAAACATACCTTTGTAAAAAGTCACGTGCGCTACAACGCGAATTTGTGTTCTCTTGTTGCGCGAATTGCAGATAAGTCTCAGCAAACCAATCACCGATTTTCGTCACAGAGGGCCTCCAGAACATAGCCCTCGAGGTACGACCTAAACCCCTCTTGGGCAGATACTGAGTTCAACCGGCAACGGAACCAATTTGTTGGGAAATAGGGCAGACCCGGGTTTATTTCTTTTATTTCACACCAACAAAAGACCCACTGTGTTGGCCCTTTCGGCAACAACCTGCGCACAGGTTGCAGTCTCACCCAAAACAACAATGGGGTGTTGCAGAATCAGGTTTCTGCAAGTAGAGAGGGGTATTACTGTACCTTAGCCTTTACTAAACTTATTAATCAACAATTACACAGCTTTGTCATTCACTTTTATACAACTTTGCAGATAGATAAACAACCGTGACTTGCGCAACCCACTACAGGGAATTCATAGCGAAGCTTGTTATTAGCAGTGATCTAAGTTATCAAATGTATACAGTTATTAATGCATAAAAGACAACAGAAATAGAAACAACACAAGAAACCACAACACCAAATATAATGTGGTTCACCCCCAGTGTAGGGGCTACGTCCACAAACTGTGTTTTATTCAACTTGCTACAAAACCACAGTTTGATCTACGCACTCAACTATAGATCCCTTCAGTCCTTAACAGTCGTGCACACAGCAGCAGGCCTCTGCGCACACAGCTGCAGATCTTTTCTCAATCTTCTTACAAAAACCCTCTGCGCACACAGCTGCAGAGGTCGTCCACGCACACAGCTGGGACTTAACCTTTCCTTACAAAATCATCCTTAACTTCACCTTAATCTTTCTTACATCATAAAACCTAACCTTTCTTATTTACACAAGTGCCTATTTATAGCACACTGTTTACAAAAACATGGATTCAATACCATGGGCACCCAAAACCCTAACCCTGGTCTTAAGCCGCGGGTTTATTACAATAGAAGACTTTGATTGAACCCCTGATACCCCTAAGACTATTTTCAGTCAAACCCGCGGAGTTACCCATCTTAAGGACCGTTGAGGTTCGCGCCCTAACATAAGGAAGCTGTTCCTCCCAGCCAACTCCTGGAGAAAGCTTAGCTTGGACTTCCTCAGGACGCCCGAGCCTGTTTCCTGGTTCTCTTGGTAGAGTAATGGGTGAAGGGTGTATCCTTAAGACCTTCTGTCAACTGACTGGTCAAATTACAGTAGTAATTCAAACCTGCTTGCAGCAGTAAGAACTTAATCCTAAATAGCTGCACAAGTTCAATCCTCATCAGTTAACCCCTCAAACTCACTTCAATAAGTCCCCTCCATCGAATTTCTCATATACACTTCATTCACACTGAATGATCACATTTTCAGAATGAGCAGCCTCAGCTGTCTTCCCTGGGAAGTTTTATAACAATGCCTAGGTCTTCTGGGTCAGTTTTTACTTAATGAGCAACTTTCTCCAATTCCATTTTCTTGGGGAATCATGACCACAAATATAGGGAAGTTGCCACATACAATAGTTAGAAGTAGTTTGAGGATGCTTCCACTTGTCAGTATACTCTCCACCCAGTATCCTCCACCAAGTGACCAGTTAACACTCATTTAACAACTTCCCTAAGCTATTGTCTCATCATTCATTTATTTATTAATAAAATATTCTGAAATACATTAATTATACTTGACCCCACTTGGTCATCAATTACAAACTTAGCATAAAATATAACATAATGTTCCTCAATAACATTAAATTGTTTTGCAAATTGGGGCATGTGACACATTTTCATTCAAAATCCCCTCAATTTGAGGTTCTTCTGCAATAGGCTCCTGTGGTGTATTGTTTGTCCTCGATCTCAAAATATGAAATTCAATGTTTGCTTCAATATCTGCCCATTTTGCTCACGCTGCTTCACCTGCTGTGACTGATCTCATTCTCCTTCTCCTCACTGGTCGAGATACTTGTATTTCTTCTCTTTCTTTGGGGTACAAGGGCTTCCAACCCTGTAGTTGATGTAGAAGGAATATTTCCTGTTTCAGCCTCCCCTCTGTCCTCTGCCATCTCTATTTCTTCTTCAATTAAAGTCCCCCCCCATTCAGGAGAGGATTCGATGGTGAGGACCTTTGCATTCTCTCTTGTCATCATAGCTCCCACAACTTCATCTTCAACTGTCGCAACATCCAATGCTGCTCTAGTTTCAACTTTAGCTACTGGAGCTCCCAAATTCTCTATCTCCTTTATAGGGTTTTCTCCTACTACATCCTCTACCAATTCTTCCTCTTCTTCTGATCCTATCTCAAATCCTCCCCAACTAAATTGGAGGGACTTCGGTCCTCTTGCTCTTCCTCCAATTGAACACCCAACAGAAGTGTAGGTGCAATTACTTCCTCTTTGATTGGAATCTCAGGAAAAAGTATAGGTCCCTCGGCTATCTGAGGTTGGCTAGTAAATTGTTCCCATGTTTGATTTCTCTGAGCTAGGGCCCTTAAGACTAAAATTTTAATGAGGCCATGATGGGTATGGGAAGAGTATGGATGCTTAGCTGCTCTAAAAAATCTTGCCATGTGATGTAGGTCTTTAAATAGAAAAAATGGAACATTAAGAAGATTTCTGTGGTGTAAATGAGACAGCAATGGAAACTTAGAATAATAGACAGTATGGTACCTACCTTTGTAGGTGATATAATTTTTTAGGAAGACATCCACTTGATCCCACAGGTGAGGCGATGATTGTAATTTTATTCCTTGTCCTGATGGATGCAATTGTTCACCTACCACCAAAAATTCTTGTACTACGGCGACATTGGGAGTTATTCTTCCAAACCAAGCTCTTCCTACCTATGGGAGGTCGGTAACCTAAGCTAAAATCACCTCAGAAAATTCTATCCGCAAACCCCTAACCTCCGAGTGGGTTTCTGTAAGGTTTAAAGAGAACTGCAGAGCAGTTTCATGATGAAAACCATTGAGACATTGGAAAAACTCAGTCCATCCTGCGGCTTCAAAGATAGCGAAAAATTCAGAATTCTTCCGCAATTCCTGTGTGTTTGGAGGTTCATGTCGGGCCAAGATACCCATGTTATCTGTCCTTATAAATTCTAGTATTATCTTAGCAAATTGCAAGATCCGACAATGGAGATTTCAGTGCAGGACATGCATGAAAAATGGAAGTTGGAGTTGGAAAATTTGGAAAGTTAAGACATAAGTAAGCATAGAATCATTTGTAAGATTTTTCCCCAAATTAGGAAAGGGTGGCGGTTGTGAAATAGATTTGAGTAGCCATTAGATCATGGGAATGGGCATTTAATGAAGTACGAGTGTAATGACAGATATAAAAAGGTAGGTATAATTAATGACAGATTATTATGTACGTGCTACCATGATCCTTCTCCTGGTGAATACAAAGTTGTCTTGTGGATCCTGACAGAATCATAATTAAAGCTGTGAAGTGAGTCGGAATCAAAAAAATCATAGGTGACATAAATGCTGGATGAATTTGAAGGAGTTGCAGCCACAAGCCATAGGAAAAATCAGCCAAATTAGTGGAGTCGTAGCCGCTAGAAAGAGTAAAAGCAGGCAAAATTTAAACGGAGTCACGGCTACGGTAACGAGAAAATGGTTGATATTTTACAGTGTTGCAGCTACGATGAAACGAAAAAGTAGGTAAGGTTTTACAGTGTTGCAGCTACGGAACGGAAAAGTAGGCAGGATTTTATGGTGTTGCAGCTATGGAACAGAAAAGCAAGTGGGGTTTTACGATGTTGCTGCTGTGGAACGACAAAATAGGTAGGATTTTACGGTGTTGCAACTGCGACAGGGATGAAAAAAAAAAGGCAAATTTTGCAGAGTTGTAGCTGTGCCGAACTGTTCGTTATTCAAAATTTTCTTATGTAAGGAGCTTTTCTAGAAAATAGAAAATTACAATAGGTGCTCATGGTTATCAAGCCCGATCATGAACATTGCTCCTTAAGTAAATTATTGAACAGATTCTAAAAAAAACGATCAAGTGTAAAGGAAAACAAAAGAAAAGGAAATAAGCATTAATTTATTTATGTACAAAAATTTTGTGTGGAAACTGTAGTGACTTTCTAAAGATTCACAGGGGCAGAGAAAGATTCCTGCACTTGCTCAACCTGATATCCTGAATCAGCTGCAATCTATGAAACAAACACGTCCCTCCATATTGGCTTATGATATAGTCACAGCCTGTGACCGTTAGTGAATAATGGTGCATGATTCTCATCAATGGTGACCAGCCGGACTGTACAGTTGTTGAATACTTTGTCTATTAGATATGGACCTAACCAGCTTGTGCATAGCTTACCTTTAAATTACCTTTTGAATCTTGAATAATATAATAGCGCCTAGTGTCCCTTACAGAATAATCGCTTCTTGATGAATCAATCATGCCAATTGGATCTCTATTGCTGAACTAATGCTGTCTGATCCACAACAACTATGCATTTTTCCTCAAGTTCATTCAATTGATCCAATCTATTCCTTTGGGCTTCAATTACATCTAAGTTTACCTCCATGGCTGTCTTCAAGGTTTTGATTTCGAATTCAATGGGAAAGACAACGCTCTTACCATACACCAAGTCATAAGGGGAGAAACCTATAGTATTGTGCCACATAGTATGATATGTCCACAGTGCTTCTAGAAGTCTGTTAGTCCAGTCTCTATAATGGCTCTTGACTGTTTTGGTGAGGATAGATTCAATAAATTTACTGGTACTTTCCACCTGGCCATTGGCATGGGGATGGTAACGTGAATTTATCCTATGCTGAATATGGTACTTCTGTAGCAAAGCTTCGAATTTGTGTGACACAAATTGTGGTACTCTATCTGTGATTACTTCCTTGGGTATTCCAAACCGAGTAAATATTTCTCCATACAGGAAATCTATTACATCCTGATCATTGGCTTCCACCAAAGCCACAACTTCTACCCATTTTGTCATGTAGTCAGTGCAAACTAAAATGTAGGATTTCTGTTTTGAATGAGGATTGATAGGCCCAACAAAATATAAGACCCATCCATCAAAAGGTTCCACCACCAACTCTGGTAGAAGAGGCATTTCATCCAATCTATTAGGTTGGCCCATTCTTTGATAGATGTCACAAGACTAGACATATTTCTTGGCATCCCTGAAAACTGTTGGCCAATAATAACCCATTCTCATCACCTTATGACATGTTCTCGTTCCTGCAAATTGTCCACCACATGGTTCATCATGACAGGCCTTCAAGATATTGAAGAATTCATCCTCCCTTACACATATCAGGATCTCAAGATTAGGACCTATGTAGAAAATATGACCATCTATGCAGCAATACCTGGAACTTTGTTGAATAATCTTCCTTTTCTCTCTTTTTGACAAGTGTGCTGGAAGCTTATCTATAGCCAAGTAGTTAGCAACATCTGCATACCAAGGGGAATGATCTGAAACTCAAAACAAGTGTTCATCTGGGAAAGAATCCTCAACTGGTAGGCTATCATCATTGTTAGTAAAATGAGATAAATAATCAGCAACAACATTTTCTTTCCTAGGCCTATTGATAATTGTAATATCGAAGTCCTGTAATAGTACAACCATCTAGTTATTATAGTATTTGTAACTGGTTTGTTCATTAGATACTTGATGGCTGAGTGGTCAGTGTGTACAAAGGTGGGATATCCAGTGATGTAGTGTCTAAATTTGTTAATGGATTAAATGATGGTAAAAATTCCTTCTGTGTAAAAGTATAATTGAGTTCAGAAGGGGCCAAGTTCTTATTGATGTAATAAATTGCATATGGTGCTTGAACATCCTACTGACCTAATACTGATCCAATGGCAGTGTCAAAGGCATCTAAAGAAATATGGAAAGGAAAACCCCAATTGGCCCCCCTGAATAGAGGAGTTGTAGATAGCCTCTTCTTAATTTCAGTGAACGCTGTTTGGCATGCTGTTGGATACACCAAGAACACAGAGAGGGGGGGGTGAATCTGTGTGTGCAGTCTTTATTACTTTTTCAACCTTTATAATCAACAAATTATTCAATATTATGCATTCTCACATTATAATTTTATCATCATCATATCATCATCATCACATAGAAAGCATAGCAACACAGTACACAATACTTTTACGTGGAAACCCAAGTCCTGGGGGGGAAACCATGGAAGCCTTTTTAAAATAGTTTTCCAAAAATAACTGGAAGGAGGGAACAAATACCTTATTATAGACTTCAATTTTCCAGCTTCAACTGGAAGGAGGCTATGACCCCCTGATTTACAGGCTACGACCTGAAGGAAACTGCCACTCCCTAGTTTTCTGGCTTCCACCGGAAGGAGGCTACGGCCTCCTTTCCTTGCCCCGTCCTACCATCTTGATATGAAGATAGAAACAACTGAACCACAACCACACTGATCCTGTGGACTTGTTAATCAACACTTGTGCTACACTGCACAATCTGTACCACACTGCACAACCTGTACCACACTGCACAACCTATACCACACTACACAACAAATTCCACTACTAGCCACTGCTCATTATTTGATCAGTACTCCTCAACCGATCACTGTCCACTGTATCACAATACTCATCAACATGTACAATCAACTTGTACCAATCAATCTGTTTCTCACATCAACCAACTCAGTCAATCTGAGTCTGCACACCAAACTCATTTCACCTGGGTCAAACCAACTGCTCATACAACTCATCCAATCTGAGTCAAACCAACTGCACATAAGGCAACTTGTGCCAATCTTTCTCAATTGTACCAAGATGCTTGTGTACATGTGCCAAATCAATCATATATTTGTGTTAACCTAATCAAGTTCTTTGATAGTCAACCAACCCTTCTTACTTTGCCTAGTTCATCAAGTAAAAGACACGTTTGAGCAACCAAGAGACTTCACATACTGTCAACCAAACGTTTTCCAAACGCACTCAACTCAATGACACCATAACCAACCTCAATCACAGTCAAGGAATCCTTGACAGTTAAACATGATATAATTCAACCAAATAACCTCAACCAATAAGATAAAAGACTTAACCAACTATGTGAAACTCAATCAATATCATAAACTCTTAGACACAAAAGTATTTTCCACTCTACTCAAATCAAGTCAACAAATCAAACAAATATCAAGCAAACAATCACTTACAACACTGTCAAAGGTTGCCATTAACAATCCAACTCCACTTAGGTCAAAGACACAATGAGAAACACTTGTAAAACTAGTTCTCAAAGAAAACGTTTAGGTTGATCAAATAAATAAATCGCAATATCTAATACTTGCATGTCAACTTCTCATTCAATACTACACTTATACAACAATCAAGATAATCACCATGATCTATCCAAGATAATCATCAAGACCTATATCAATATCACATCAAGGTATATGCCAAAAAAACCATCACCATAGCTTCCATAACATATTTAATGACTTTAAAGAAATATACCAATATATAGCCTCACATACTAAGATCAAAGATGAACTCTATCCATGAGAGACATGTTCCATTACAAGAGAAACCATGAAGCATGAAGCATACTTTATTGAAGATAACAAGATGGAGAAAAAGTAGAAAATCCAAAATAAACTCTATATCCTGTCATCACAAATCCCTCGTAACAAGCTTTCCAATGAGCCAAAAAAAATTGTAATTCCGATTTCGTATGAGAAAGTTATGCCTATTTTAGTGAAGATGCCCATAAATTTTTCTGTCACACAATTTCGCACTTTTCTCCAAAATGTGCGAAATCCGTAAGAGAAGTGGTGATGAAAAAATGAAATGCTTGATATTCTATTTATATGGGTTGTAGAGAAAAAATATTACCTTGAGCCGACATGCAATTCAAAATTACAAATAATTAAATTCTATTTTGTTTAGTCGGCTCACCCAAAAAGGTGGGGTACCCCAACTTCAAAAATTCATATCTCTTCAACCGTAAGGAGCCACATGACGTGCCACCTACCGTTGGAAATGGAACAGCAAGGGCTATCTCCCCATGATGGGTTTATTTGCAATTGCATGGTCCAATACCCTTAAAATCCTCAATTTGTTTAGGATGTCAAAGACCCCACACATGAGGGTGCAAAAGACCATACCACCAACTACAAGAGTTTCAAAGTATTCTTCAACATATCAAGGCACGTCCATGGGCTCTATCTCCATCTAAATCCAAATATCCATATAACCACAAATAGGACCATACATCATCATAGTTCAAGGTCTCCATATCATTAAAAACATATCCAATGGTTCCACTATATATCTTCATCACTATAAGAGTACCAACACCCCAAAAGAGGGGTACAACGACCTCACCACTAGTTTGCAACACCTTATGGGCTTCATATGCATGATCATAAGTCTACTACATGGAAATGATCATATAGCATCCAAGGGACATCAAAACATTTATGTGGGTTCAATACTTAAACTTTCAAGGACATCAAGGACCCCATAAGAATGGGTTCCAATATACCACCATCAGTGTGGGTTCCAACACCTAAGTCTCCACATGCAAGAGTATCAATATCTAAGATTTTGGACTCAAGGACCTCACAAGAAATTAACAACCTCAAGACCATCCAATGCAAGCAACGGGATTCACCATCAACACATCAAATAATTTACACACATGAGCCACATCATCCATCCAACAACCAATCAAGAGACTAAGACAAGTACAAGCATATCAAGCAGCAGAAAGACTAGTAACCAAATATCAACCATGAGTAAGGAACTCGACAATGGACTCAAATGGGACCAAGATACAACTTAGGGGAACTTGAGCAAGTTAATGGGTAACCAGGGATTTTTTCATTGTTCTAAGGCCTCCAAGGGCTTCAAGCTTGGGCTTGGACAAGGTCAAAAGGGCTCCTCTTGCACAAAATAAGAACAAACTAAACACTAACCCTAAGGGGCTCCACAAGGGGCACCAAGGACTCAATAGTTGGCATCAATGACCATACACTGTTGGCATCAATGAAAAATTAATCAACACATGCATCATTCCAAATAAACTGTGCATCCTTCATCAATAAGGAAAATAAAGGAGAAGCTAGTTTGGAAAATTTTTCTATAAATCTTCTATAATACCCAGCATGCCCTAAAAAGATACATACCTATTTCTGTGCTCCAGTAGTGGATATGTTTTCAATTACCCTAATTTTGGATGGATCTACATGGATACCATCAGAAGAGATAAACTGCCCTAGCAATACACCTTCTCTCATCATCATATGGCACTTTTTCAGTGCTCAAAGATAGTTGGGTTTTCTCACAGCATGTTTAAACCTTTTCCAAGTTTTTTAGTTCCTCTTCAAAGTAACTACCATAAGGGGTAAAATATTCCATGAAAATATCCATACTACCATTAACCATTTCCGAAAATATGCCAATCAAAACTCTCTGAAATGTGGCTGGTGCGTTGCATAATCCAAAGGGGAGCACCCTGCATGCAAAGGTACCCCAGTGACAGGTGAACGCCATTTTCTCTTGGTCTTTAGGAGCAACATAGATTTGATTGTACCCGCTAAACCCATCCAAAAAAGGAGAAAAATTTATTCCCAAATAGGGTGTCAAGTACCTGGTTGATGAAAGGAAGAGGAAAGTGATATTTCTATGTTGCCTTGTTCAGCTCTCTGTAATCCACACATAATCTCCATTTACCATTCTTCTTGGGTACTATCACGAGTGGAGAAACCCACTCATTGTCTGAGATTGGGTATATAAACCGTGCTTCCAAGAGATTTTGAATCTCTTCCTTCACTATGTCCCTAAGATTGGGGTTCATCCTTCAGTGTGGCTGGCACACAGACCAAGAGTCACTTTTGATATAAATGTGGTCGGTGCACAGATTAGAAGGGACACCCTTCATGTCTGTGACTCCTTGGTGAATTCCCCCTTATATTTTTTCAAGAGAGTGATTAGGCGTTCCTATTCATCTAGAGTAATATTGGGATTGATATTAAGGGTTTTTCTCGTCTCTATCTCGAATGGAACACTTTTCAAACTTTTCAATACTAGAACTGTGTGAGTGTCATTGAATAATGTCTCCTTTGTGATATTTTATTGTTCTTCTTCACCTAATGTACTATTTAGGATTTGATAAATATGTTTGTTGATAGAAGTGGGCTCACTGATGAAATTATTGATGGCATCATCCTCTATTTCATCCTTAAAAGTCAAGGCCTTCCCTATCGTTAACAGTGGCTGAACACCCTCCTCTTCCTCTAGCTCCATCCACAATGGAGTTTCAACTTCTAGACTAGGTCGAGCTGGAGGATAGAGGGTAAGGTTATTTGTTTCGGTCCCATCTGATTTGGTCATAGAACTAGACCGACAACTGATGCAAGCATCTGCTGTAGCTAACCAGGGCCTTCCTAGGATCAGCGGGTGTCCTCCTAGCTACGACTTGGGTTGTAAAACCAATAAGTCAGTAGGGTACTCCCATGAATCAACTGAGATGATGAGGTCATCCAATATTCGCTCGGGTTTGATGGTGGAACTATCTACAAGTTCTAGAATGGTAGGGGTTGCCCTAATATTGGTGAGCCCAAGTTTTCTTACAGTTTCTATGGTCATGATGTTAATAGTTGTGCCTAAACCTACTAGTACATTTGGTATCTATGTATTCCCAATCTGCACAGTGACAGTGGGGTTCCTAGGATCGTCATATTTGGCCAGAAGGGTTTTTCCCATTATCAGTTCAGATAATTTTCCTATAACATGGACAGTGGGAGGATCCCTAGGTTTTGTTCCTATTTTTCTTGTACATAGATCCCGAACAATTATGGCATAGATAGGAAGATCATGAAGGGCTTGCAGCAGTGGAATTTTGACATAGAGGTTTTTCAACTCCCCTAAGAGGTTGAATTGAGGTTTCTCCACTGCCTTCTGTAGTGTCAGTCTTTTAGGATATGGTGGTTCCCTAATCATTTGTGTAGGTCACGTGTCAATATATGTTTCTTCTTGTGTTTCAGCGGGTGTCTCAGTAGGAATTTCAGCGTCCTCAATAATGGGTATCGTTGCATTGGATAAGTATTGTTGGTTCATCCTTTCTTCAGACGTAGAGGATGGAACATCCTCAATGACCAAAGGCTCCACTACCCTCCCTGATCATAAGCGGATGTCATTACAGGGAACTAGATTAATGGAGTAAGTGAGCATGTTGGCAGTCTTAAATTGGTGGACTTCTTTATTGTTTGGGTTGGGGTTAGGTTGAGCAGGCAACGGCGGTCATATAGGCGTATTGGGTGCAACATTGTTTTGGATTTGCAGCTACGGCTGCTGATACTGCTGATAAGGCTGAGGGTATTTTTGAGGAGGATATGGTTGATTAGGAAACTATTGAGGTGGTTGACTATGGGGAAAATGGTTTCCTGGATGGAAGTTCCCCCACCTAGGAGACCAAGAGTTCTGTTGGTTTGGTGGTTGTGTCCAATAATTCCAGGTGTTGAAATTTTGCATAGGAGGTTGAGAAGGACACCATTGATGGTTGGAATAAGATGAAGGGAATTGCATATTAATGTGATGCATATTATTCCAATTATTCATGTTATTTAAAAATGGAAATGAGTCTGGAGTCATACCTTGGTTTCGAGGCTACCAAGGCTTTTTTTGGGCAATGAAGTAGGCTAGTTCCACGTCTGGAGTTGATGCCTGCAAAACTGCCTTCACTTGAGGTAGTGAGGGGAATTCCTTCGTATCATGGTTCATCTCATAGATATTACACACTTCTACTTTGTCGAGTGGGCACTCCTTTAGGGGATGTTTATTCCTACATTTAGGGAAGAATACATCGAGTGTTGGATCCTCTACTGCTTGTTTCTGATTTTCCCTTAGGACATCTATTTCTGAGGAGATGGAACTCATCATTTCTATCTCGAAGTTCTCGAGAAGGTTTCCTATTTATTCCCAGGTATCTCCTCCATTAGATGACTTCTGTGTTCTGTCGAAGACATCTCGTTCTAATTTATCCCATTTGTTGTTCCTAGAATATCCTCTGGAATACCTATTGCACAATTCAACAATATTTTCAAAGGATTCCTTTGAGATATCCCCCTTTCATAGCAGGTTCAATATGTCTAGGAAGTATTCCATAATCCCACGGAGTAGGATTATCTTGAGAACATCTAACCCCATATTAGTCTATCCAGCTCTCTGCACATTGTACAAAATCCTCTCAACAAAATCTTCCAAGCTTTCTTTGTCCCTTTGTACAATCTTGAACATTTCTTCTCTTTTATCTTTGGTGTTTTTGTACTCCTGATATTTTTCTAGGAACACCTGTTTCATTTGGTCCCAGGTGGTGACAGTTCCACCACCCATGATCATGAACCAATGTAGTGCACTATCCTTCAAAGTAGTAGGGAAAAGTTTCAACTTTTTCTCACTGGAAGTGTAATCATAACTGCGATAGAGGATGTCAAACTTGAAAAGGAATTCATTCGGATCGTCTGCGGCTTTTCCATGAAAACGAGGTAAGACTAATGGTGATATATTTTTCATGGGGACTATTCCCTCCGGCTATTTAATAGGAAACTGGAGTGTGGAAACGGTCCCCTTAGGAGGGGGATCATTTTCATTATGATGATCCCCCCCCATCACCTCTTCATGATCTTCTAGATCACGTCTGTTATTCATGTTTTCTTCTACTCTCTCCTCTCTGTGCTTCCACTGATCATCCTGCTTCTGGTGGAACTGTGTCCACTCCTCTTTTGTCACCACCTTCCCGTTAATGTGATAAATCAAGTCTTGGTCAGCTGATCCCGTAGTACTAACTTTGTCTTCCTCTGCAGGGACACCTGAGGGTGTCACAACTTCTTCTGTGTTCTCCACTGTGGAAACTGATGCTTCCACCCTGGGAATAATTGGGCTTCTTCTGACAGAGGACCCCTGATGGTGAGCTCCGGTAGAGGAATTGGTTATGGCAACCAGATCGCCAATGAATGTTCCTCTTCCCAAGGCTGGATTTCTTCCACGACCTCAACCACCTGCAATGTTAGTATTCTGGGGAGTTCTGGGGGTTGTAGGAATGTCACGTTATACCCTTCTCGTATTCATGCACCTGAAAACATGCATACTTAAAAACTAAAGAAAAAATGAATGGATGAAACTACTATGGTGTCTAATAATTATCTCCCCCGGGAACGGTGCCAAAATGTTGGGTACTCTATATGCAAGTTAATTAATGCCACCATACAAAATGTTCAATATAAATTGTCAACCCAGGAAAGTCTTTTTATTGCAATGATAATTTACACTATCTGTGCTTAAACACTAAGTAGCTGATGTTGTTGAATAAACTATCCTACCTGTCTGTTTAGCCCAACTCTTCCCATGATTAACTTAATCTAATTTACCTTCCTAAGAATGCATAATTATGATTACCTTCTCATAGCTTCAATTTGGAAATAAAAGATCCAGGAAATAAACATCTAGACTTACTTTTACAGAAATTTAAATCCTAATCTACCAGGCCATATGGGGATCCATTATAACTATCTCAATCCAAGTTAATCTAAGAATCAGAAATGCAGAAATTGAACTCAATAATTATAACTGTAAATGGACTGAATTAGCAAAACTCAAGGAAAGAAACAATTGAAAGAAACTAGGGATGAGCTTGGCTATTACAGATATAAAAAAAGTGCATAAGGAAAATTAACCTACATAGTCGACTGTCACACCACTCTGCTGCACCTTACAGGAAATGCAATTACTAATCAATTGAGGAAACACATGATGAATCATTATTGTTGCAACTGTTATAAAAGAATGCAATTACTATAACATCCACACCACACCATAGAAAATATAAATACCTAATTAACTTGGCAATCTATGTAGGAAGGCAGGACGAGCCTTCGAACAGAGACATCGGATACTAACACAAGTTAAAACACAGAAATCAGAAGAATCCTCCTCCTTATATTAGATGATGAAATGGAATATAGTCTCTGCCACAACTTATACAATATGATCAAGTAAATTTCCAACCCTTTTCTCTGAATAATTCCTAATATTTATACATCAATATTCATAACTTCTACCCACTAATATTGGGCAGCCATGAAGATCTACGATCTTCAGGCTGCCCTATTACAATGCACTGTTATAGTTGTGGGAAAAATAGAAGCAGGGAATATAGGAATTCAATTGCATGAGCTGATAATGAAGTAACATAACCCAATTAAGAATTCCTCCATCAGTTGCAGCTACCCTTGAATAATGGCATGCTCTTGAGGCTGAGTCGGTTGCAGCCTTGGCATTTGCAACTTTCGTAGAATGAGGATCTTTGACTGCGTTCCTCGTGCAAAGATAGAGTCCGTGGGCACAATTGGAAATAGATGTTTGTCTCTTCTAGAAGTCGCTTGACTTGATGAACCTGTATCCTTCATGTCTTGAACAATCTTCATAAAATCCAACTTATTAGGATAATTCAAGAGGTAAATCCCTATTTATTAGAATCATAAGTATTAAAAAGATAAAACAATAAGTAATCATATCTATGAGGAATCAAGGCTCCAATGAAGGAAAAACATCTGTTTGGTGCATAAAAATGGGATAAGATGAGGAAAAAAGAGTATAGTGAGTGTGGTAAAAAAGGGGTCATTTCTGGGCCCAACAAAGCTAAGTGCATAAATAAATTTTGAGAAATATCATAGTTAGGTGATCCGCAGTCTAGGAGATCAACGGTCATAAAAAGCTTGAAGGAGATCAATAGTGCATAACGGTTGAGGAAGAAAGCTAAGTGCGGAAATTAATTTTGAGAAATGTCATAGATAGGAAATTTGCATACCACATCCTATCTTAGATCTATGGTCAGGAAAAATGCCGATATAAACTAAACAACTCAATATGGTTGCGGAAATGGAGAATGTGGAAGGTCACGACTGGGATATTAAATTGTAAATCGATTAACATGGGATTGGTTTAGTTGTGTTGAAGAATCACGACGGAGGTGGATGACTCGACGACTCAGTGTTAGAATGAGGAATTGAGTTCTCATTAAGAGGCACGATCGAATAATGAAATGGAGAAATGGTGAAGACATGCATCCATAAGAAATGTGAAGGTATTTATACAAAGAGGGATGAGTGAGAGAAAATGTCTCTGTGGTCCATATCATAGAATCAAAGACCAGTGAGGGTGATAAAGATTGAAGGGTAAATAAATTTGGAAGATTACTAAAAAAAATTAGGGTGGCAGGGTGGCGCTAGGGAAGGAAACAGGATTGCAGGGGGTTGTAGCCTCCTTCCAGTGCTAGCTGGTAAATAGGGCATCATAGCATCCTTTCAGTAGCATCTTATAAACTAGGGGGTCATAGCTTCCTTCCAGTAGTTTTTGGTAAATAGGGTGTAATACCATCCTTGTCTGTAGTAGGAGGAAAAACTATTTGTAAATAGCAATTTTGCAGTAATAGGAAGTATTGGTGGTTTACCCAATTGGGATTCCACGATAAATTTGTGTTCTGTGTCCTTGTTGATTATGTGTTTTAATAAGTAAATTATAAAAGTGATTTTAAATTGTGAAAATTTACAATACTGATTCACCCACCCTATTAGTATTGTCTAGTATTTCAACAGATAGTCCTCCCCACCCAATATTGCTTGTACTCAAGAAATTCCATGTTTGGATGCTACAAAATTTGTTCATCTTTTTAAGTGTCTTCCTCACTAGGAAAATTCTTCCATTGTACCAAGTATTCTTTTATTGTTCTATTCCTTAACCTTCTCTCCTTTGTTTTCAATATTTCGTCCAGAATGAGAACAAGTTTTCCTTCATCATCGAAGGGAGGTAATGTATATGAAACTGAGATATGCTTACCTATAACCATTTTTATACATGAAACATGAAATGCATTATGAATCTTAGTTTCCATGGGAAGATCCAATTTATAGGCCACTTCTCCAATTTTTTGAATCACTTTGTAGGGACCATAAAACCTTGGTTTGAGCCTTTTTGAACATTTACCATTTATGGTGGTTTGTTTGTAGGGTTGCAACTTCAAATATACCAAGTAATTCACATGGAAGCTCCTCTCCACTCTATGTTGGTCTGCATATTTTTTTTGCTGATTTTGGGTGAAATGCAAGTTATTTTTCAAAACATTCAATCCAATTCGTAGTCTTTGGAGCTCTACTATCACCAAAAATTTGGACAATAAAAGTGGATGCATCATAACCATAAATTTATTTTAAAGGAGACATGCCAATGGACAATTGAAAAGTAATATTGTAGAAAACCTCACCCAAATGCAACCATTTTATCCATGTTTTTGCATCCCACTAACACATTTCCTCTAGTATCCTTCCAACTATTGATTCATCCTCTCAATTTGTCCATCAATTTATGGATGATAGCTTGTGGTAGGTGTCAATTTTTTCCCCATAATTTTGAAGATTTCTTTCCAAAATGTACTAAAAAATATGCTATCTTTGTCACTAACAATGGTCTTGGGAAGACCATGCAATCTAAAAACTTATTTAAAGAATAGTTCATCCACTTGTGCAACAGTGAAAGTGGTAGTAACAACAAATAAATGAGAAAATTTATTGAGTCTATCCACCACTAGAAATATGTAATCCTTACCAAGTAGCTTGGGAAAACCAGTGATGAAATCCATGGAAATGCTCTCCCATTTTCATTCTGGAATAGGAAAGGGGTGTAAGAAGCTAGTTGAATGAGTGTGGTCCACTTTGTTTTTCTGAAATGTGGGGAATTCATTAAAATATTTCAGAATATCATCCTTCAACCCTTTTCATGAGAATATTTCCCTCAACATTCTATATGTTTTGAATAAACCAGGGTGACCTGCTAGAGGAGAATCATGAGCTTTCATTAAAACTTTATCCTTCAAACTCAAACCAGGGACCAAATAGATTCTATATTTGTAGTAGACGATTCCTTACAACACCTTATACCTATCATCATGGTTAGTCCAATCAAAAAGTTCAGAAGAAAACTTATCCTTGGAATACTCTACTTCTAATATGTTTTTCCAATGTTCTGCTACATCCATTAGATAAATAGAAGGTATTCTAGATAAGGAATAAGCTACCAAATTATTCTTTCCCTTCACATATTCAATAAAAATGTCAAATTCTTGAATCTTACTCACCCACTTTTTCTGCCTTTCATTTATATCCTTTTGCGTGAGGAAGTACCTTGAGCTGTTATGGTCAGTTTTGACCACAAACTTGTTTCCCACCAAGTATTGTCTAAACTTGATCAAATCATGCATGCTGGATAGCATTTCTTTATCATAAATAGAGTAAATATTCTCATGTGGATCTATCTTCCTACTCTCAAAATATATTGGGTGTTTTCCTTGTTTTAGGACTGCTCCAAAGCCTTACCATGATGCATCATATTCCAAGACAAATGGTTTAGAAAAATCAGGTAAGGATATAATATAACAATTTATTATTACCTATTTCATTCTTTGGAAAGCGTTTTCAGTCCCTTCATGCCATTGGAAATCATCTTTCTTTGTCAAATTAGTGAGAGGTGAAGTGAGTTGGGAGAACCCCTTCACAAAATTCCTATAGTAGGTACAAATTCTATTGAATCATCTCAATTCAATGAGATATTTGGGACGAGGCCATTCTATAATGGATTTTATTTTTTCCATATAAATATTCATGCTATCTTCATCAATGATGTTTCCAACGGTTTTGTCAAACCAATGTCACATTTTGACATCTTAGCAAATAAATATTGATCATGCAAAATTTTTAATACCACTTCTAGATGATGAAAATTCTCCTTCCATGTTTTACTATAAATAAGAATGCCATCAAAGAAAACAAGTACAAACTTACAAAGTTTCCTGTGGAAGATATTGTTCATGCATGATTGGAATGTGGAAGGATAATTTGTTAACCCAAAGGGCATACAAATAAGATCAAAGTGACCATAATGGCATTTGAAAGCAGTCTTTGGTATGTCTTCTTCCCTCATCCGAATTTGATGATAACCAGATCTAAGTTGAATATTTGAGAAGAACTTGGCTCCATGGAGCTGATCCATGAGCTCATTAATCCTTGGGATGGAATATCTATTCTCCACTTTCTTCTTATTCAAATCTATAAAATCAATGCACATCATCAAAGTTCCATCCTTTTTCTTTACCATAACAACTAAAGAAGCATATCGGTTTGAACTAGGCCTTATGTGACCCAAATCCAAAATTTATTTAATGACCTACTCAATATCATCTTGAATCCCTTTTGGGTGACTATATGTCTTCATTTGTATAGGTTGTGTTCCTATCTCTAACTCAATGATAATCTCCACCCCTCTATCTGGTGGTATTCCTAGGAGAAGGTCTTGAAAAACCCTCTCATACTTACTCAATAACTGCTCTATCTCCTTAGGATGCTTGGAAATCCTCAAGTGAGGTTTATAAGATATAATTAAACATTCAACAACCCATTCTATGTCTCCATGCCTCAAGATAAAACTCATACTATGAGAGGACACCACTTGGTTTGGGTAAGTGTGCATTCCCCTCAACAAGATGGGTTTTCCTTCCGAATTTTTGAACCTCATTTCAGGGACTTGATAGTTCACTATATGCTCCTCTAAATAATACATCCATTGGACTGCCAAAACCATATTTGTATCAGCCACATTCACTACATAGGAATTGTCAGTGATAGTATGATTTCCTATAGTAACTTGATGCTTTGGAATCCATTTGGTGCAGTCCATAGAATTGCTACCTAGAATTATGACTATGAAACCATCAAAGGTTTCAACTTGTAAATTTATCCTCTCCACCAAGGCTGCATCTATGAAGTTATGAGTGGATCCTCTATCCACTAGGACCGTAACCTTTTGTCCTTTTATATTACCCTTGAGCCTCAAGGTGTGAAATCTAGGTACATCTGAAAGTATTGCAATTTTTCCTATATCAGAAGTGGGCTATTCTTCTTCTGCTACTTCATACCCATATTCTTGGGCTGCAAGTTGTGTTTCTTCCTCCTCCGCCTCTTCCTCATATTCAGAGAAAACTTCAATGTAGTGTGCCTTACCCTTTGCACACTTATGTACTAGAACCCAAGGTTGTTGACATGTGAAGCATAGTTTATTTCTTCTAAGTTCTTATTTGCTTGGACCTCCTTTATTTTCTTTCAAAAATTAGTCCTTTTCCCATGTTTGCTTACCTTCCTTTAATTTGGAAGGGAAATTAGGCATAGGAAGGTATTTGGTTTTTGGAAACACATTCTACAAGTATCTTGTCAAATTCATGGAATTCTTCAATGTAGATGGATTGTGGGATTTCAGGAGCCCTCTCAAAGGTTCTATCAATCCTTCAGTAAATAGTAAAACCAACCTAGCCATAGACACATCAGAAACCATTACTGAAATATTTTTAAACTCTAACATATATGCTTCAGGAGTTCCAACTTGCTTCAATTGTGCTAGTTCTTTGAAAGGAAGTTTGGGGTCTTTAGTCTCAAATATATCCATTAATGCAGGGGAGAAACCTTCATAAAATAAAATATTATCATGTACCAAGGTTCTAAGAGCATGGAATGACCAATCACTAGCTTCCCCTTCAAGATGAAAAATGGCCATTTTCAATGCATCTTCTTCAACCATAGGATTTAACTGGAAATACACACTTAATTTTTGCAACCAAGCACTAGCATACATTTGGGAAGAACCATCAAAGGAAGGAATATTTACTTTCCCCATGGTATACTTTAATTCCTGATTAATAGGAGATTCCCTAATCCCACTTCCTCCTTTCTTAGACTAAAGAGAGAACCTAATGAACTGATCGAAAGGTAGGACTTTCCTACATTCATCACTTAGTTCCTTCCAATCAATTGTTGCTTCCCTCACATCGTAAGTAGTGTAAGGTCCCTCTTTGGACCCTAACAAATTATGGATTTCAGGTCCGTATGATTCTTTAATTCATGGGGCTGGTTATGATGTCTAGTCTTTCATAATATGGCTTCCCCATGGGTCTTTTTCTCATCATGAGATGTACTACTACTACTCCTGGGTGTTGACTTGCCCCCAAGTTGGATAGCTAAGAATTCGAACCATTTCATAAAATTTTTGTTCATACCTTCAAGATATTCCTTAATTAATTTTTTAACATCCTCATTATCTTCCTTATCCACCATATCTCCAGATCCTAGTTCTTTCCTAATATCCTCATACCTAGAATTAATTTCTTGACTCTCTTATCTTCCACTGTTAATGTCTCCAGTATCAGTTTCTAATGGAGGGAGGTAATCATCAGGAAACATGAATAGATAAATCCAATAGGTGATAATATCATGCTCTAATACCACTGTAATGATCCAATTTGAAAATTCCAAACAAAGGAAAAATTTGGGGAAAAATTGTATTGGCTAGTCTTGACTCTATTGGCTTTGAATGGCATAAGAGGGTATTTATTTTGGTAGAGAATGATATGGGGAGTATTAGGACCACTCAATTGAATATATTTTCACTTTATAACAGGTTATAGTCATCTTCAACTCAATTTGGGGTCATTGGAAAAAATGACAAAATTGCTAGTAAATTGTGATGAAACCCCCCCTAGGGTGTGAGCAGAAATGGCTCTCCAACTCATATGAGACCCCCCCAAATTATAAAAAAGAGTAATTGGAATTATATTAGACTTCATTTAATTTAATTATGTGTTATAATAAGTTATTCAATAGATATATAAAGTTTCACATTTGAATGCATATGTTCAGTGATATTTGCTTAAGGGAAATGACAGTAATAGCTTAACTTTGACTCATAAAATGTATATATAATGGTTCAGAAAAGAGAATATGGAATGTATAAAAATAAAATAATATCAATATCTCACTCAAAATCATATAAAATAAGAGAAAATACTCAACAAAAATCAGAGACACAACTCCACTGGAATGGGAAACCAATACATGGAAACTAGTCAAATCATAGCTTGGAAATGTGGATATTTTTGCATATGCATATATGATAATTTAGAATTACAGAGAGAATAGGAGAAATATTGCATATACATAAATAATTCACCCATGAATTGGTATCAACTATACTTAACACTACGCAAGCATCATTCACACTACTGCGCCATCATACAGAAACATGGGAACAATGAAGTAGGGAACGAGAGAATGGGAGGAGAGGTGCAGGATCACGAACTGTAGCAGCCTCATATATGAAATAAAAAAAATCCATTAATATCCAAATTATAGGTCATATTGGAATATCCAACAACAAATTTGGATGAAAATACAACTCCCTCGACATTGGCTCACTAGCAGGGAGAGCGGGCACTCATTGTGCAGTGGACAAGCTTGTGCTTTCCAAAATGCCAAAGGAAAATTATTAAATGATAAAAATACATTTTTATTCCTCATGACATATTTTTATAAATATAATAAGGTACTCCAAGGTTTAATTCTCTCCCATAGGCTTTCTCCAACTCATCCTTGATGTTTAGTAACCCCCATGGCACTTGTCCTTCTCCTCATCCCTCCATCTTACTCCAAATTCAAATTGCTGATACCAAACCCCAAGTGCACCCTCTTGGAGGATATTTTTATCCATGACATGTAATATTGTCATAGGTATTCAATAGGGTATTATTTTGTCATAGAATATTCCATCATTGTTGTCATAAAACATAGGGAATCTCTCTCCAAGTGGCACATAGTTTCTTCCTAGTCTCTTCCTCTTCCATGGGGAGTTATTCCTCTTTACCTATTAAAATATTTGGGATCATGAAATTTTACTTGACACCTATTTATCTTCCAAGAATGTTCCACTACTCATTATTTCAAGTTTTGTGTTAAGTCATGACATGTGTAAGGAAGAATCTAGCCACCCAACGTCTCCATGAACCTCAAAATGTCTTCATGAAGAAATGCCACTTTATTTTACCCATATTTATTATTTGCATGACTTGATTTAATGTATATATGGTAAACTAAGGATATATTGGGTCTCATAGCTCCCTTATTGCAAAAGTTAATGCCTCCTCCCCAACCTAGGGAACTAGTAGGTGGGTGAAACATTACTAACTAGTAGTCTCATTGGGACCGGGACATGGCATTTAGGGATAACTCTCTTTCTCCAAATATTGTAAGACCTTCTTTCTATGATATGAAAAATATCTTTCAAGGATTTCTCAGATGAATATGGATCTATTAGAGGAAATAATATTTCTCTGGCTTGGTGAGTAGCATGTCGAGAACCATACTATGAATTTAGGGAAGTGAACAACCGCAGGGGACACCGATAAAATCAATTTTGAATGGTAGAGATTTTAGGGTTCTGTTATGCAAAGGATCTGTAATGAACTTCATCCAGGGTTTGAATTAGGTCTGAGTGGGTGATTTTTGGGTCTCTAATATCCACTTGATGGTCATAAATGGCCAGATTCTCAACTAGAATGGAATTTGGGGTGTTTTCAATAGTCAAATGAGATATTTTATGAGTTAAAATTTACTGGTTAGGGCTTGTTCAACCGTTCTAGGTATTATGGTAAAACATTTTATAGTTCAATGGTAAAGCTTAACCATAGGTAGGTTAACAATGATTTACCTGGTTAATTTGACATGGATGTAGGATTTTTTTATGAGCGGATGACTGTGCTAATGAATGGATTGAATTGGGAGTGCATGGATCTGGTTCACAGGTTTTTCAAATGCATGGATGACAATGACAAACACAACAGACAAAATTTGACTTTTAACGAGATTTAACATCCAAAAGACACTTGGTGGGGAATGTTTGGATGCATAATCATGTGATCTGATCTCTGATAATGGGCCCATGTGGATGACATGACCTGACATGACTGACATGGACAAACGGTGGGGTGGCTAATTTATTATGTGTAGAAACCACCATAGTTTACTCGGGTGATAATGCATACTCACCAAATGGTTTCTAAAAGGGCCCTCGATGATGCGTAACCTATATATTTTCACCACGCATCTTAGGAAGTTTTAACTTTTGTGCATGGTCGGGCCCCTCCTTCGTACACACACTTTATGGATGTGCTATGCATCTTCACCGTCCTATTAGATCTCACTTTATGAGAAGCGATCACCAATTTTAGACCTTTAATCTTCTGTCACCTTCACCCATGTACTCTCACTTTTGACCATCGATCAGATTGATTTGGATGAAGGATCTACTTATCCTTTCCTTTTTCATAACCAACATACACTTTGATCCAATAATATTCATATTTTTCGTTCGATCAAATAAAAATCGATGATGGTCTACTCATTTTGGGTTAGCATCCTATTTCATGCTTCACGATCACCTGTTATGATTTCTCGACCTTTGATTTTTCATCTGCGACACCATTTATCTAGTCTCTTTATCATATCCCAGGATTTTCAATGGCTTAGGGGCCTAAAAAAATACTAGTACTAACATTGGGTCCATAAGGACATCTTTCATTATACAAGATGCTGAGAACTTGTAGATCCGAGCCTTTTTTTTCCTTGGGTTATGGATTCATTTTCCTGACACTATTGCAACTTTTAGGTTATTTATTTCATTTATTTACAAACACATGAACCAAAAAATGAATCTAAAATGCTGAAACTTTAAATAAAGAATGAAATTGAAATGATCCTAAGATAATATTTACAAAAGTGATGGAACCTGGTTTTAGTAAATGAAGAATCTCTTCAAAAGCCTTCCATTGACATGGTCTTCTATATTCTCACCATCCATATTATATAGGACTCTTTTTCCTTTGGATTCAACAATTAGATATCGGAAATCCAAATATTGTCAAACTTTCTATTCTTTCCCTTATCTTCTTTTTTAGCATCCCACTTCAAAACTAGTCTCTTGTTTAGGATTTTCTTTCCAATGCGCTTCTGTCAAAGGTATTTTCGATTTTCCTTTCATGTTATATAAAATTTTCACTAACCATATCTCTTTCATGTTGAAGTTCAATTAACTTATATATCCTCCCAACCATGTTATCTGGTTCTTCAGTTTCATGTTGAATGAGTTTCAGGATAGGTAAACCCAATTGAATTGGAAGATTGGATTCTTTCCCATATACCAGATGGAAAGGGGAGGTTCCAATTGATATTTTTATACTTAGTTTGTTATCCCATAAGTCATATTTCATATTTATATACCAAGTTCTTTTGTTTTGTGCTAACATCTTATTTATGATCCTCAACCAACTTTTGTTAGATACTTTGCAAGTCCATTACCTTGTGGGTAGTATGCTATTAAATCACCCAACTCAATGTTATATTTTTGTAAAAAATCAATCATTTTGACAGATTTAAATGCCTTTACATTGTCAGTGATTATTTTTCTTGGATAGACAAATCTTGAAAAATTGTTCTCTTCTAGGAACCTCATGATCTCATCCTCATTTGATAATTGGTAGGCACCGCCTCTACCCATTTAGTAAAATAATATGTAGGAGTAAGAATCCATCTATGGTGTCCACTTTAATTAGGATTTATTTCCCCAATAAAATCCACCCCCCACTATTGAAATGGTACTGATGATGTTATTGGCTTCAAGGACAATGGTTTCAACTTTTGTTTTCCTGCAAAGATTTGACATTCAGCACATGATATAACAATTAGGTTAGTATCAACAAATAATCTAGGCCAATAATAGCCAGCTCTGAGAAATTTGTATGTAGTATCTCTCCATTCATGATGTCCTCCACATAATCCTTTGTGCAATTATGTGATGATCCCCTCTCTTTCCTCTTCCACCACACAATTTAGTAGGATTCCTTGAGGATCTTCCGGTAGAGGTACTCATATAAGATGTATTATTTTAATGCATGTAATTTCAGGGATCTTGCTTGGCATTTAGATAGATATCCTGGACATTCTAGATTCACCGAATAATAAACAATTTCTTTATACCATTTAGAATCCTGGAACTTTGGGTTTACCTTCATGATATCATTTTTTGCATCTTGTACAATTTTCAACTTTTATTCTTCTGTTAACTATAATTTGATCCAAGGTTTTGCAATTTGATTAATCTAACCCTTTGGATGGTACTTCCCCTTTGTTTTCCCTAGGGGAAGTTATGCAAGATTCAGTTGGAATTCTGACCAAGTATGAAAAGGGTCAAGTCATCGAAAGGAAGAAGAAGAGTTTGACAGAAGTAGAGGAGGAAGGAGTTGCAACAGAAGCAACCACAATAGAAAAAGAGTCCACAACATAAGAAGATTCCGCAACAGAAGAAGAGTCCACGATAGAAGAGGAGTTTGTGACAGAAGAAGTGTTCGATAGTAGAAGATATTGCGAAAAAAGAGAAGACATGCCAGAAGGAAAATATGTGAAAAGGTGAGTTGTGATAGAGGAAACCATGTAAAAAGGTGTGTAGCGGAACACCATATGGAAAATGATAGTTAGAAAGATCATGGGTACAAGATCAGCTAGAGTCAGTGGAAGTCCCACATATGAAAGCATATTTGTAATGGGCTGTTAGAGACTACTGACATATGTTTCTATAATAGGAATGGAAACATGTTGGCTAACTGTATGAAGTTGACTAAGAGTGACATGTAAGAGTCTATAAGAAGGAAGAAACCAAGCTGTGTGTGGGTTGGTTTCTTACTCACTTACTCACTGAATTGCTCACTTCCAGATCAATTGCACTCTGTTAGTTTCATGAAGGTTATATTGTTTGAGACAATTAAGAAATCTATTGTTGTTGCTTAGCTAGTATGTCAGTAGACAGTCAGTTAGTTTCTTGGAAAAGAGTCAAAGAATTCTGCAGCTAAGTCGACAGAGTTGTAGGGAAGATAAGGTTGATCCAGGTTGTGTGCAGACCAATAGTATAGTCGAAGAGTCACGATTTGTAGAGTTATAAAACAAGTTGAGCCGATCCAGGATGTGTGCATATCTACAATAGAGTCAAGTAGAGAAGGATCAGTGATAGAAGACCAGAAAGAATGAGAGGAGAGAGAAGTCCGTATAGATAAGAGAAGAATATATAGAATAGAGTCTGTAGCTCATTGTGCAGAAAAAAAGGTGCCACATATTTGTCATGCTAGATGAAGAGCACCTTTGTTGTTTTTCTCGGATAGGTTTCCACGCTCGATACTGTGTCGAATGTATAAATGATAAATTTGTTGTGTCGCATGTATGTTGTCGTGAATGAATGTTTTGAGTTATATGCATCCGTCACATCGTGGTAGTTGGAATATCCTATACTCCATGATATTTACTATTATAGTATCTATTGATGGTTGAATAGAGTCACATATTAACTATGCATAATTGGTATAAGTAACCCACCCCCTTGCCTTCGGTCGAGCACCTTGGTAGACTACATCTGTGCGCAAGTGATGCCAACTGAGCCTTTCTATGTCAGGACAATATCTAGGGATTTACTGCGCACAAAGAGGAGGGATTGAATGTGGGTTAAATGACCAAGAAATGGTTCCGTTTCCAAGACCATGAATTATTGTGGTGAGGGATATGTTGTGGCATCCAACGAAGCCTGAAATACAAGTTTGGGTGGATTTTAAAGGATTATAATTTGCGGAATAAGAGAGTAAAGGATCCTGGTTGAATCCAACATAGTGGTTGGGTCGATACCTTTATAAGAATATTCATGAGATTTTATTTTATGAGTTGCTTATTGAGTTAAATGAGTGGTTATCGAAGTTATCAAGCCAATAAATATTTTTTCAAGGAGGAGAATCGACGAAGTGAAATCCTCAGTTGATTCGGTGACTGAAAAGTGTTAGAAACCCTGTGTCGAGGGCTATTGATTTTTGGTTAGATATTATTTTTCAAGGTTATGTTACTGAGTTTGCTGTCGGCATGATAACCTCATATAGTGAGGTAGAAAGAAAACTTTTCCAAGGACCCCGAGGAAGATACTTGTCATATTTGAAAACTTGGATAAAGATGCTCGTATGTGAAAAGGGAAACATGAGAATGTGATAGTTAGAAGAACTGTGCGCAAAAAATTGGACATGTCATAGACAAAGTGTGTGAAAAATGGAGAAAGATAAACTGAAATGTTCCCTGGTGATAATGGAATTGAAATAGAGGCCAAATATTTGAGAAGTGGAAGAATATTTCGGCTAGGAAAGAGAAGAAAGATTGTGACATGAAGAGGAAGTTGTAGTATGACCATAGGAGAAGACTATGAGATCACGTCACATGTTGACGAATTTTCTTGCGATGAAAAAGAGCAATATCAGCCGATATCTAAAGAAGAATAAGCAAAATCTCCAGACCTAGAGAACGAGTATGATACCCCTACAACCTCGTGCACATCGCCAGAGGTAATATTTAGAAACTTGTCTCCAAGTTGTTTTGTAAATACAAGTAATAATAACGCTGTGAATAATGAACAAAGGAGTCTGACCAGTAAAATTATTTTCCCAAGCATACCAATAGTTAATATATTGGATGGGACTGATATTTAATTGAAATGGGATAGAATACCCAGAGCAACATTAGTTTCTATGCCAATCTATTTGGACCGTATGACAGGTCCAAGATGAAGTGATAAATAAAGGACAAATATTCACAACCTTGATAGGTCATGTGATAGATTGGTATATGAATTTTTCTATAGCTCCACTAGGAGTTGTGCATAAAACAGTCGACCAAATTCGAGTCAGAATGATAGATGAGTTCTGAAAGACAAAATTTGAGTCGTAGTGCATCACATAAATTAATGAAATAAAGTAGTTACCTACAGAGTCTGTCTGGGACTTTGACCAAATATTTAATACATTGATGGACAAAGTAAGTTTTCATATGTCGGACGTACAACACAAGGAATGGTTAATTTCTGCACTATTGCCTCACATCCGAATCCCATTAATGAAATAGAAAATAGTGTCATAGACTCAAGCTATGGAGACAACCATGATGTAAGAATCCTCATCGATTGGATAAATCGGTCAAGGAATGATGCATATTCACTCACAACTAGCTAACCTTACGTTGCAACTCCAAGAAATTAAGAAGGGGAGAGATATTATGGAAGAACTATGGTGTACACGATGCATAACATAATATGACCATAAAGATAATTTCCAAATGCTCATGAATTATGTCATAGTGGGAGCACCGAATCCGATAATTACCCAAGCGATCCATTGGTGTAGGATATGCCAGACTCAAGGCCTTCAGTCAGAACAATGATTGTACTTGCAAAAGATTATAAGTACACTGGGTAGTCTGTATTGTAAATTTTGTAGATATGTAGGACACAATGAGAAGGATTGAAGAGTATTCCAGCTGCTGCAAGAGAATATGGTGGTCACCTTCTTGATGAAGAATGATGAGAAGATGTAAGCTGATCAAGAAAAATATCAATATAAACCTATTCAATATCCACTGGCCCAATATCAGCAGCTACAATATCCTCAATCGTAATATCAACAAAATCAATATCTGTCGCAGCAACAACACCCTCAACCTAAGGGGTGGAAATTTTTAGGGTCATGGACAACAAAAACAAGGGGGAGGAATATTTGGTTAAGGAAGAGGCCATGTCATATGTTATAGCTATGTACAACCATGACACTTTTATCGAGATTGTGCTAGTCCTATGAAGGCATGTTCGTATTGTAAATAATTTGACCATACTGTCGAACAATGTACACAATTGATTGCAAAGCGGAAGGCTTGAACTGTGGGAGATCCCAATCCTGCGTAGAATCCCAACCTGAATCCAAACCAAAACATCCAAATGATATCTTCTAAACTAAGAGAAGAAAAAATTGTTGTCGTAACAAGAGGAGGTGCCACGACTGGAGAAGACCAAGATACATAACAGGGAAAACCGCAGGTGCGATGAGCAGCACACAATAAAGTACCATTCAATGTCTAGAAATAAAAGGAATTATTCTTGGAGGTGCAGCCATAATTTATCGACAAGAATCAAGCATCAACGTTTGGAAGATCAATAGTGAAAATTCCTGATCAATTTGACCAACTATTACAAAAGAAACCAATGGGAAAGGTTAGTAAACTTTAATAGTTTTTAAAAAGTTCTTTATCGCTAATCCACGATAAAGATGCTATCGCAAAATTGACAACACTGATAGAAGAAACTCAAGAAGAGATCTGACCAGAAAGAAGATTCAACAATGTGGGAAAAAGGTCAAAGGTTGGTCACAAATTGCGAATGAAAACCCAAATATGAGATTATGATATGGATTATATCTTTTAAGATATGGGTTCTGATGTTAATATTTTGAAAAGACAAACATGGGAAAGTATGGGAAAACTAAGATTGTGTTGGACTTCGATTTTTCTCAGTCTAGCAAATAAGTAGAAGGTTATACCTATTGGTCAACTGAATCAAGTACATGTCAAGGTGGAAGGCCTGAGAACCTATGCATATTTAGAAGTGATTGACGTTGTCATTAATACAAACCCATAACCTGCACTTTTGGGTATCGAATAGGAAATATATAACCTAACCATCATAAAATTCAAGTGAAGAATATTGTTAGTTGAAGATTCATAGATAAGAGTCATCACGCCAATTGATTCGTTAGAAGGAGTACATATATATGTTGAACCAGTGCACAATGAAGGACAAGGTGATTACCTGGACCATATATATAACATCATGTATTCAAGAGATGAATGTATAAATACAACAACTGATTGAAAGCTGAGTTAGTAGAGTGTTCGCTCCTGTACATCTAATTCAGGTGAAGCATTAGAAAATTGGCAAAATCAGATGCATGAAGTATCTATGAGAATATGTGCGAGAATTGCATAATCTGTACGACTAGTAGGAGCTGAGGCGAGCGAGTTACCTACATATGAAGGTTTACCAAAACTTGCATATATTCTATAATAATTTGAAGCAAAAGTTATAGAATCAAAAAATTGTCTGCCTTGGATTTTACACTGAAAGCCACGCTCGCTAGATGGTGGGGTACACATAAACAATCTATCTCGAAATGGATGCAATGTAGAAGATTGCTAGAGATAAGATTTGGAGAATAGATCAATTATACTGCTCAGAAATATACAAGACCGACAAATACTGTTGAACATATTGAGAATTGTCATGTGACATGAAAGACATATCTGCGACAAGAAAGGGTTCATCATTTCATACATACATTGGATATGATACCAAGGATTGGTATACATCAGTGGAGCTGCGACAAGGAACTCTTGATTGCGAGGAGTTAGCTTCTATATTTACACATACATTTGAGTTTGCAGATGACCATCTGTTAATTGATGTTGCATTGCAGGTCATGAAGACAAAGATATTTGAATAAATCCCTATTGCATGAGGAGGTTATATCCTTGGAGTATTGCCCATATGTAGAGCAAACTGCTGACATCTTCACCAAGAGATTCACAGATGAGACATTCACCAATATGAGATCAATTATTAGAGTGGTGACACATGGTGATTTCTGATATTCACTTAGATTAGCTCCATGTCCAATTTTGAGGGGAGGTTTTGTTACCATTAGGTTTTCCTCCTTACCTTAGTTATATGAACAAATAAACTTTTGTAAGAGTTTACTTGAGTGTTAGTTTCCAAGGCCTCAATAATTTTGTGATGCATTTACACTAATTCAGGATTAAGGGGGGGTGTTATAGAATTATATGACCTTAGTACCATGGCCATACAACTAGGACACATTTTCATTAGTTTCATACTTATGTTATATGGTCCAAAACTAGGTTGTGTTGGTCAAGCTAGGTCCTTTTGGTGTTTTGGACTCATTAATGCACCCAAGTGCACAAATTTGATCATTTTGGTTACAAATGCACTCTAATTTATGACATTATAGTCCTTGGTCTGCTCCCACTCCATAAAACAGGGAAACTAGTTGACCAGAGGCGCCCATGCATGGTATTTGGGTGTTTTTGGCTCTTTTGGACCATTTATTACTGCTTAGAGCCACTCCCACTCAAAAATGCACTCCATCATGCCTACCCTACCTTCATTCATGTCCTATCATGCTCCATCCATGTTCACATAGACATTCATGACCTTTTGAGGTGGTTTGGGAGCTCATTGGTCCACCTAGTGGGGTTTTTAGGTGCAATCTAAGCATGCCACATGTATCCATCCAAATTTCCTCCAAAGTATAACGGTTTTCTACAAACTTAATATAAACATGTTCCAATAATATTGACATACTAGATAGTGATAATAAACTCAGTTATTGGCACCATTCTTATGTGTTAATTTCAATCTTTTCACTATTTTTCTGCATAATTTGTGAATATATTGAGTTGCGAGGATTCATTTAGCTCCTATATATTTATTTGAATCATATTTTCACATAGCATTATATATTTTTGGAGCTTCAAATAAAATCCATAGCGTTTGAGTTGTTATCGAGGGTTTCTTCTAGAAATATTTGAGTGTTTGCATTGCAGGTACTTGTAGTGTTTTTGTCACTTAGTGTACAAGATGAAATGGAGAATAATCATGCATTACTTACCCAATTAAACTATTTTGAATGGAAGGCTGAAATGGTGATCCGGATCAGGTCAAAAGGCCTCTACAGAGTCACCATGGGGACTTAGAACAAACCCAACTTTGTTGTGGAAAACTCAAAGTACTTCAATAGATTGGATGAGGAACTCAAGATGATTTTTATCAGTATATAGAGGGATCTTATATTACATGTAGACATTATTACTACACCCAATGAATTCTAGATCAAGCTCGAGTCACTGTTTGGGAAGAATGATGAGGCAATAGGACACCAAATCGAAAATGAGTTGATCTCATTGAGCCCAACTCAATTTGAGATGATCCAGGATTTCCTCACAAAATTCAAATCATTGGTGTTTCATCTGAAACAATGTGGCATTGACAAGAATAATGAGAAATTGATCTTGTCCATCCTTTCGAATCTAGGCCCTGAGTACTCAATTCTTGTCTCCTCATTGCACTTAGGCAAGTTAACAACTCAAAAATGGAGAATAACTTCACTGAATGACTTCATGGATTCTTTGAATCATTGTTGACACACTTCTATCGATAGGGGTTCACTTCATAGTATTGTCAACACCCATCGATGAAATCTCCCTAAAAATCAACCCAAATAGGTTTTACCCTATCCATCAACACCTACGAAGAAGATGTAGTCTCGCCTGAGATGTCTGAGGGAGGTATGCAGGAACCACATTTCTATAGAGGAAAGAGGAATTTTGCACTATCTCTTACTCTATCGCAATGTTACTCAGATATCTATGGTTTACGCATATCATTCATAAGATCTACTTGACATTATTAAGATCTACTTATCATCATTCATAATCATTCTTACTCAAATTTAGATAGAAACAAATATCATAATAACATAATTAAGATCCAATTAACTCAGAATTACCTTAACGAAGATATCAACATGTATTAACCAAATGAACCCTACAAGACTTCGCATCATTCACATTCAAGCATGTGCATTCATAGATCACACCATCATTAAGTTCAAAAGTTTCATAGGCATGTAGATAAGAACATGAATTTCATCATTGACATCATTCTTATACAAACACCTTGCAAAAGATAAGAATTCCTTGTTCGAATAGCCCCAGACCAGAAATACATTCATTCACATATCGAATCACTTACAACATGACAGATCACATCATTTATGAAGCAGATCAAAGTCTTTTAGATATCTCTCTTCCTATCATATTATATCAAATGACTCTACTCATGCATTTCATCTAACTACATTGAGCTCCTTTGGTTCCTCAATGAAAATTTATGGGTTAATGTCTGGAATTTATTCACATTCTATCGATATTGCTCTCTTCAATCCCTTCCTGTCATCAAAATCCTTGTTCCTTTCATTGAAAACTGCCTCATGCTCCGTCTTTAGTCGTTGAAGCTCGACTTCCATGATCTTTTCTTGCTCTCAAGACTTGACCAATTGTTCATGCACCAATGCCTCACGGTCTTTTATTTCTTGACTCACTTCATTCTGGAGTTGTGCCAGCATATGCATCGGAAGCTTGTTCATGTGGCATCGACATCTTCATCCCCTATCGTAAGTGATTGCATAGAAATATGTATAATTCACACTTTCTTTCCAATAATTACCTTGGATTCTCTTTGCAATACATCCTTTTGCAATACCCTTGTCTCCATTACTATGTTTGATAGTGATTGCAACAACCCCTTCACTTGGTGGAAATAACCCATGGATTGTTGCGTTACTTTTACTGGGGTTTTGTTGGTTGCTGTAGTAATTGTGACCAGTATCTTGCTTACTTTATCATATGAGAGCTTCATGGTACTACTCGCTTCACCTTCTTCAAACCGACACTTTGACTGCTCCTCTTCCTATTGCTTATTGTACTCTAAATCTGTCGAAGTTGCCTACGATTCTTCCTGTGAGTCCTCTTCATATTCATTTGGATTATCCCGCTTGATAAGAATATATGGTGGCATTCCAATTTTCGTATCTGATAGTTCATCAACGTTGACTAGAACTTTCCACTCTAGTGGCCATTCGTCAATGATGGTGTCCATCTCTTCATTAGTCAATTTGTATTGTGTCGTCAACCACTGATGCTCCACATCATGTTGTGCTTGAATGTGGATAACATACAGGCCTATTTCCAATCATGCAAGCCTCATATACTTTGTTGCGACCTCGGTTGTGAGTCTTTTTCTTGCCGCATCCCATAGTGCATCCAAGTACAAGTAGAACTGGATGTTACTATTAGTTTGTTTCTCTTTGTTTTTGACTTCCCATAGATTCTTGTACCACTCTCCTTTGCAGATGTTGATGACATCAATATCCATTCCTTGATAGTACTTTGGTTCCATCCAACTCATAAGTTCAATAAGTATCAACAACTGGGAGTAGGTAAATGGTTTTTTCCCCTCTTGCGCCAATACGATGTCTTCCATCAATTGGATTAGCAAAAATAAATCCCAATTCATTTGAACTCCCGCTACACATTGCTCCGTGCATGCAATAAATCTCGACATAAACTGGCTTGGCCTGTTCTTTCACATGATTTTCAGAGCTAGTAGCTTTGTTGCGATGTGAACTCCCTGGTCATTAATGGTTTCAAGGACATACACTCTCTTGTTGCGTATCAGATAATACTTATTCTTTAGCCTCAGCACCATTTTCTTGTCATTGTCCTTCCCTCTAAAGTATTGGGACGGATCGACCCTTGCCTTGGGAAAGACGATATTTTGCGATATTAAATAAACCATGTTGGGGGATATTTGCATCCAACCATAGATACCCACAATGGAAATATGACAACAACTACTTCACATAGGCATTAACCTATATCGAGTGCACAAAATAGGGCATGTGGATGATGGCCAACATCCCATACCACTGCAATCCAAATTCCCATTGTGCTGGTTCTCTAGTGATGGAACACTTGTCTCCATGCGCTCTATGTTCATATGTATCCCTTGTGCATTCTGGGTATGCGAGAATGTTATGATCACTGTATTGCAGCTTCTACAACCACATAACAATGTTCATTGTTACATGTACTCCCTTCAGTGTTGTCGGCATCTTGATGGTATACTTTTGATTCTTACCAATGCATACCGCTGGTGCTCCTAAATTCCACAGTGGTACATACCCCAGGATATCATCTATTGTCAGCCCTTTCTGCACTATTGAGTCCTCCCCTCCCATCATCGACAAGCCATATTCTGCCTTTGTTGCCCTACTACGAGTTGATTTGGTCCGCCATTCCAGATAGATTAGGATATTCACACCCCTCTTCTTTTTTATTGGTCGTGTTACTACGGTCTGAATTTCTGGATTCTCTTCCACGATTTATACACTATGTAGCAACGATCTCTGCATGTTGGTGCTCAAAATCATTCGTGCCATGGCTACTTTTCTACTTCTCTTATCCTTTACTCTTCACTTCTCTCTTATACTTTCCTTTTCTCTGATTCTTCTTCTCAATGCACAAAATGATTTGACCCATGCTTCATGGCCGATTATTATAGCCTCTGCTGCCCCTGTGCGAAGGATTTTGACCATCATTTCCAAATCCCTCAAATATGGACCAAATTCGGTGTCGATTATGCAAATCTAACGGTCCAATTTATCCATAAATGCACGTCTTTCCCACTTGCATCATCACCTGTCTGATTTAATTGCTACATTTATTGTTTGATTTGACCATGTCGCACTTTGTCCAATATCACCAAGCTTCAACCTTTGCTGTGATTCTCTTTTCCTTTTTTGTCGATAGATTTTGTTGCAATTTGTTTTTTTTTCATTTGCATTGATGTTAGGATTGGTGCAACAACTAGCTATCCTAATAGGGATTTATTAAAATTCCATTTACTATTTTCGGTAGTAATACTCCATGTAATTGCTGCACTCGTTGTACTGCACCTCCGTCGGTGATGAAGTGAATAAAATAGGGTCCTAACCAATGCATCTGTAGCTGATCTAGGTGATTTGTGAACTTGTTGTCATATAGGAGAACCATATCTCCACACTGGAAGTACTTTTCCTTTACATGGAGGTCATGCCATGCCTTCTGTCGATCCTTCTCTACTTACTCATGGAAACCTGCGATGAATCGATCCTCCTCGAGTTGTAACAACTACACCAACCTTTCTTCCACCGATCCTTCATCACTCATGCCTGTATATACTGCTATGCATAGTATGGGAACAATGTACAACATTTGCATTACCGCTTCTTGTCCATAAATGAGCATGAATGGCATTTTTCTCCTTAATCTTTTACATGTTGTCCTGGAGGCCCATAATATCTTAGGGATTTTCATATCCTAATCGTCACAATTTCAATTGCATACCTTTGTTAGCGCATGTTCCAATACCTTGTTGAATTCTTCTACTACTCCATTTTCTTGTGGGTGATATGGATTACTCTTCTGGTGTTGTATATGAAATTCATTAGTCATCATGCTAATCATATGATTGAAAAAGTGACTCCCTTGGTCACTCATCAATATCTTCAGACAACCAAACCGAGTAACCACATTGTCGAATAAGAACCTAGTTGCTATCGCAGCTGTATAACCCTTTACCAGTCCTACCTCTTCCTGCCGTATCAAGTAGTCTGTCACACTGATGATATATCATGCACCCATTCATTTCCTTGAAGGATTTATGGGTACCACAAAATCCACAACCCATTTATCAAATGGTTGTAGTGTTATTTGAGGTACTAGAGGCATCTCATCTCGTCGTGACGAATTCCCCGTCCTTTGAAAGAAGTCACATCTTTTAGCATAATTTACGACATCACTGTGCATCATCGGCCACCATAAGCCAGCTCAGAGTATCTTTCTAGTGGTTGCACGAACTCCATAATGTCCTCCTGCAATTCCTTCATGCGCCTCTACCAATACTCTCTCCTACTTATGCAACAGAATGTATCGACATAGAATTTCATCCGGCCTCATTTTGTAGCGTCATCCTGTGATTAGCTGGAAATTCGCATCTTTGATGACTAGTTGCTTCTTCTGACTCGTGGTGAATTCCTCTGGTGCTTTTCCTAGCATAAAAAATTGACAATTTTCTCACAATTGTCATCCACCATTCTAATTCTAAACAAGTATGCATGAGGTAATACTTCCTTGATGTTGCTTGGTTCTTCGCATATCTCTATCCTTGATAGATGATTAGGTCTTGCATTCAACCACCCTCGATTCACAATGATCTCAAAATCAAACTCTTGGAATAGTAATAGCCATTGACAAATACCACCCCCCCGCAACACAGTCTTGTTACCTAGGTACCTCAGTGTTGAGTGATCCATAAACATTTTGAAATGTCCTCCCAATAGGTAGTGGCATAATTATTTTAATGCATACACCATTTCCAATCCTTCCCTCTCTGTCATTGCATAGTTTCTTCCCACAGTAGAAAAATTTTGACTTGCAAATACGATTGGGTGATCAATCGCTCCTTCCCCTGGTTGAGAAAAAATCACCCCTCATGCAACCGACGAAGCATCGACATGAACGTGGAACTCCTTCATCCAAGCTAGAAAAAATAATATCGATGCTGCGGCCATTTTTTGCTTCAACGTATCAAGACTTTTTTGACATTCGTCGTTCTATTCAAACTTCACATCCTTCTTCAACAGTTTCTCCATCGAGACCGTGATCACTGTGTATCCCCTTATGAAATTCTAGTAATATCTTGTGTGACCCAACGTCGTCCTTAACTGTTTTATTGTCATGGATATTAGTAGGTTGACAATTACCGTGATCTTAGTGGTGTTGACCAACATAATTTCCTTGCATACAATATGTCCCAACAAAACCCCAAATGGAGCACAGAATACACACTTCTTCATATTCAACGAGGTTTGGTGTTGTCGACATTTTTATAAAATCAATTTAAATTTCGTAGTGTGGTTTTTTACCAACCCATAGATGGTCTATTCATCCATGTATAATTCCAATAATTTATGAATGAAGTCCTTAAACGCAAGGACAACTTTCCTTGAAAAAATAACAGGTGCATTCTTGATACCAAACAACATTACTGTGTACTGAAAACATCCCCATTCCATTACGAAAGTGGTCTTGTTCATATCCTCCTTCGTAATCCTTATCTGGTGGTATTCTGAAAATTTGTCTGTGAACGACTAAATTTGTTGTCCTCCAACTCCTTCCAATACTTGTCAGTAAATGGTGTTGGGAATGGATCACGAAGACTTGCATCATTAATATTCCTTCGGTTGACACATATATGGATTTCACCCATATTTTTGTCTTGTAAAACCATTGAACCGATCCATTCAAAATATTCAACAGGTTTCATAATTACAGCATCCATCATCCATTCTAATTCGGCCTTATCGCATTCCTTGTATCTCAGGTTTAATCTGTATGGTTGTTTCTTTACTGGTTTTGCATATGGCTTTAGAGGAATTTTCATTTTTCCCAAGTCACTTGAAATCCCTTTCATCTCAGAAAATTTTGTCAGAAATAAATCCCGGAATTCATGCAGCAGGTTAGTGATCTTTGCTATGGTTGTCTCATCACAATAATCCCCAGTACTAGCGAATTTCAAGTCCTCTGGCGTCCCAATATTGAATTTTATTATCTAGTGTGGTTGTTTATATTTGTTGGAAGGTCTGGTGTTGCGATATCCCAACTTCCCTATGATTCTCAGATGTTGAGAACTCTTGGATCATCCTCTTTGTCAGGATCTCCTGGCACATTGTAGAATTCCAACATTAACTGTGTTGTTGGTATCTTCTGTAATTCTGTTGGTAACTCAGCCAGAACTATTTCCAATGCTTTGTTGCTGATGTCCTGAAGTGTGCTTTGTATGAATAGATTGTCATTCACAAATATGAAAGTATAACTAAAGCTGACAATCAGTTCTTCCCACGTTGTAGTTTTCCTTCCCAATCCTACCAAGACGTACCACCTCCATGGTACTTTTTCCAATGCATGGACAAATGCATGGACCCATTATTTCTTCAGCTTCAATTCCCATGCATTTTGGCATGTGGCCATATGATCACTGGGATGGTTCCTTCCATCATAGTTCTTTTCTTGGTAGTGCTATGCTTCCCCAAATCTAACTTCCATTAATCAACGACATATCTTCCAGTATCCCATCGAGGTCTTGTGTGCATCCCACCATATTTTCGGATTAGCCTTCAATGCTTCTTCTAACTCCAACAGTCACTGAGGCTCAGATACTTTATCCTCAATTTCATTAAGAAAACCAACTAATTTAGGCATCCCTTCATACATCGACAATTCGATGACTTCTGTTACTACACAGCACAGCGACTAAGTGACTCTCCCACATTTTCTGACTGATACTTCATGTAACTAGTTCTTCTAGTTCCCTTGTGTATCATCAGAGTCCGTGATGCAAAGCTAGTACTTTTCCATCCCAACTCTCCATCTGTAGTGGGGATGATGTAGTCTTCAGAAATATTATAGGTATATCCCATACTCCCACAATTTCCTCTTTTACTAGTTCAACGTATCTTCAGCCTTCATTGGGATCGGATGGGTAAATGATCTGCATGTCACGATTCTCAAAAGTAATTACTCTTTTCTTGAAGTTGATAACCGCCAAATTTTCATTTTCCTAGCCAACTCCCAATAGTGCGGGGTATGAGCTACTTTCTTCGACTATATCAATAATGTTTAAGTTTGCGTATGTCTTTAGTACCTCCACTTCAATAGGTAGGTGGGGTACTCTATCGATGGGAGACACCCTGTCCTAATTTTCTTGTCACACCTATATGGGAGACCAAACCAACTGTGGTTTCCCCATCATTTCCCATGTTTTCTTCATTAGTATATTTACGTATGATCCTAGATCCAATATGATTGACTCCACATCATAATCACCGATATAGACATTCATCCTCATTTCCCTTCCCATTTTTTTCTTATGCAAAGAATTCACTGAGTGGTATTGTCTAAATTTCTCCTATCGGTACCACAAGCTCATTATTTATGCTAATGCATCTAGATCTTTTGCTAGAGACAAACAAATTTCTAGAAAATTTTGCAAAGTACTAACCTTCCTTAATGATCCCATCATAGTTGTTGAATAAAAATTGGTGGCATTTCATAGACAGGTAATTACCAATGTTCCTGTTCAGTATGTCTCTCATGTCAAAGAAGGTTTCTTTCTCAATGTTTACATCAAATTGTACCTTTTTTTGAGTCACCGGTTGTATATTTATCAGTGGTCCATCAACTCTTGTCATTGATCTACATAGAGTTACTACTCTGACATTTGCTGGATTAGTTCCAGGTGCACCAATATTTTTGCTACAGTTGGTTCATGATTTTGATTATGAGTCTGGTTCGCATTCTGGTTTGGTTGTGGTTATAGATGGTTCTTGGCTTGCCACTTCGCACTCAAATGTGGACATTCTTCGACAGTATGATATGGGGCACTACAATAAGTACATTGAGACTATATATTTGGGTAGTATATCTAGTAATGTCCCAATACTATGCAATTACAACACGTTACAGGTCTACTACCTCATCCCATAGCTCCTCTGTGACCAAAGTCTCCATTGCGACCTCCGCGAAATCCTCTTCAAATTCCTCCTTGTGGCCGATACTATGGTAGGTTGAACTGTTGTAGCTGAGTGTACTATAGTTGAGTATACTACGACTGCTACTGGTTATACTGCATCTGGTTGTACTATGGTAGATGTTGAGTGTACTGTGGCTACGGTTGTAGTATTTCTGCTGGTTGGTGTTCCTCTCCTTTCATAAATATGTATCCATGGTTATTTATTAGAGAAAATCATATGATTTGTAGTCATTTTATTCATGGTCAACTGATTGAAAAAAGTTGCAGAAAATATTTTTTGTCTTCGACACAACCTTATCAAGATATACACATTCCTTGGACCGATGTCCTCTAGTCTGGAAAATCTGACACCATGGTATTACTCCTTGACTTAGTGGATTCAGAGCTCCATCCTGTAAATATTAGTGGAAGTTCGGGCATTGATCCTTATGATGTACTTCTATCCAACATTAACTGCACCATACTTCTTTGTGGACCTATTTTCCTTTATTGATATCATGTAATCGAATAGTAAGGTTCTCTAATTACGACTGGATCTGGCTCATGACAACCCCTGTTTCACTAACTAGTTTAGCTTCCAACTTCATCGCAATTTCCAAAGCTTTCGTGTGGGACACAATCTTTTGTTGCATTAAATACATATGGATGTGTGGTACTAAAGCTATGATAAACCATTCCTTATTTTGTACATCGCTCATTCCAAATTTTACCTTAGCCATCATATTTGTGAATCGCTAATCAAAATCTCATGTAGACTCATTTAGATATTTCTCTATTTCCTTCAACTCAGCAATATATTGTGATTCAGATTTTGGCTTTTTAAATTCCTTGATTAGTCTAGTTCCTATCAGTCCTAGGGTCTTCTAAGGATGCCACGTTGGTACTTGCACAAATTTCATGTACCAATCCAACGCTCGGCATCGAAAGGTTGTCGCTAGTTGTCCTTTCCCGATATCTTTATCTTGTACTTGTTTTAATGTCCATATTGATTCACATAGGAACCAATACGGCTCAGGATATTCAGTCCCATTACCCTGGAACAAGGGTAGCTTCATGTCGTCACCTTCCATTCTAGGTCTTCTTCCATATTTGTTGATCCACTAATATTACTACCGCATTGACACACAGGACATCCCTGCGATGACCTTGTGTTTGTTCCTCTTGAATTTGGTGCATTGAACGGAGGTGTAGGTACGTTGTTTCTTTGGGTTTGTCCTTCCTTGGACTTGGGCATATCCTAGTCATTTCCTTCTTCAATGTAGGGTTGCTTAGTACCTTGTGGTCTCTTCTCGTAGTTTCTTATTTTGGTCGCACCAGGAATATCCTCAATTCTCCACCTCTTCTCTTGCCAGAAATTCACCCCACTTCATAGGAGACCACACTCTTCCTCAAATTACCTCACAGTCTCATTGTAACTTCCATCCATCTACCCTATATCATTCCATCCAACCCTTTCCTTCGTAGTACCCTCAACCTCCACATACCATAGCTTTACTTGTCGAAATTCATCTTTAGTATTCCCTTTTCATAGATCGGCATATTAACCCACATTTGTAATGACAATAGAAATCTCCCCCTTGGCCCATTAAAGACTTCCCTCTCTGCATTGTCGTAAAACTTAACTGTGTCGACAACAAAATCAATGATATACCCTTCTAAAATGTTGTATATCCACACCTCAAAACCTCTCAAAGATTTGTTGTTCACCCTTCGCAACTACTGGATTAGTTCAAGGGTCCACTAATTAGGTTTTCCTCCTTGGAAATTCGTCTTCTTGAAAGTAAGTTGTGCCAACCACTCATAGAGTACTATTGGAAACTCAACGAAAAATATTTCATGGATATCAAAATAAATATATCTCCCCAACCACTCTTCTACAACCAATCTAGAGTTCTGATTTTCTTCTTCTGCAAACTCTCGGGCCTTCTAAGAGAATAAATCCCTGTTGCATGAGGAGGTGATATCGTTGTAGTATTTCCCATCTACAGAGAAAACTGCTGACATATTCTCCAAGATATTCATAGAGAAGACATTCACCTATCTGAGATCACTTCTTGGTGTGGTGACACATGGCGATTGTTGATATTCAATTAGATTAGATCCATGTCCAATTTTGAGGGGAGGTTTTGATCCCATGAGATTTTCCTCCTTACCTTGGTTATATGGACAAATAAAATTTTGTAAGAGGTTACTTGAACCTTACTTGCCAAGGCCTCAATAATTTTGTGATGTATTTACACTAAGTCAGGCTTAAGGGGGTGTGTTGTAGAATTATACCACCTTAGTAACATGGTCATACACCTAGGACACATTTTCATTAGTTTCATACTTATGTTATATGGTCCAAAACTAGGTTGCGTTTTTCAAGCAAGGTCCTTTTGGTGTTTTGGACTCATTAATGCACCCAGGTGCCCACATTTGATCATTTTTGTTGTAAATTCTCCATCATTTATGATAGTTTAGTCCTTTGTGTGCTCCCACTCCATAAAACAGGGAAATTGGTTCACCAGAGGCACCCATGTATGGTATTTGGTTGTTTTTGGTTCTTTTGGACCATTTATTGCTGCATAGAGCCACTCCCACTTACCCATGCACTCCACCACGCTTAGCCTACCTTCATTTATGTCCTAAAATTCTCCGGCCACGTTCACACATGAACATACCCTACCTTCATTTATGTCCTAGCATTCTCTAGCCACGTTCACACATGAACTTGTAACCGTTTGAGGTGGGTTGGGAGATTATTGGTCCACCTATGGGGGTTTTGAGGTCTAATCTAAGCTTGCCACATGTATAAATTGCCTCCAAAGGCTAACTATTTTCTCCAAATGTAATATAAACATGTTCCATGCATATTTACATACTGGACAATGATAATAAAATTAGTTAATGGAACCATTCTTATGTGTTAACTTCATTCTTTTCACTATTTTCTGCATAATTTGCGAATTTCTTGAGTTGTGAGGATTCCTTTAGCTCCTAGATCTTGTTGTGAATCATATTTTCACAAAAATAACTTTGAACTCATGAGATGATATCCAATATTTAATCATGAAGAAGAAACTTTGAACTCAACCCTTTTTCATTTCACTTCAATCATCTAATGGTTCAGGCAATGCGAATAAGTTAAAAATACATAGAGATATTGTTTATACCTACATGAGCCATCTTTAAAAATAATAAAATAATAGTAAAAAATGTAATAACCATAGTAAAGATTATAGAGATAAATATACAGTCCTCGGGCATTCTCTAGAAATATACAAACACACAAGAAATAACTCGGTAGGGATCAAGTCCGAAGCCATTCCTAATAATACAAATATCTACTCACTATAGAAAGCAATATCCTTTTCATAGTTAACAAAGTCATAGGCCTTAGCTGAATCCATCATAGACCTAGTAGGATAAGAAAAAGACACCTAATTGTAATCTAATGCATTATATTGTCCAACGCCAAGAAGATTTCATAGTATCGACTAGAGATACTGAAGATAATATGTGTAAATAAATAATGAAAGGTGGAATCCCTTGCTTTTTCAATCAACTAGAAAATCACGAGGATACCCTCGTCAACAAATAAAAATTTAAAACACTAAACCAAAAGAAGTTACATCCATTTTTAAGGTCAAAACCCCAAGTAGGCTACAATATTGTTGGCAATCCAACAACTCCCCTTGATTTTGCAAAATAATTGCCCCCCTGCCATGTAAATTTTGTAAATATTTCACGTTTGGTTTAGTTAGTGGTTTGATTGATCTCTGTCTTTTCACTCTTTTGGTTTTGTGGCTACTTAATTACATTTGCATGCCCTCATTTGAGCTTATTTCATTTGAATCTATGCTTCGGTTTCCGAAGATTGTATTGATATTATCTTTCGTTAGATCCCTAAGTTTTAGTCATTAATGCACAAATTGGTAAAATGTGTACTTTGGTAGATCTAAATATTCTAATTAAATACCCAATTTTTTTATTCCAATCTTTATCTTGAAAGATAACATATCAAAAAAGAAGATTGAGAACATAACTAAGTTCTTATATCTTTTGGAAAAATTCTTCAAAGATATTATGAATTTACAAATCTAAATTCAAAATTTGAAAGTTTGAAAATATAATTATATCTTTTGGAAAAATTCTTCGAAGATATTATGTATTTTCAAATCTAAATTCAAAATTTGAAAGTTTTGAAAATATAAAATAGAATGTATTTTGTTGAAAGTTCAATTAAAAAATTATTATAAATTTTAACACACAAATACATTAATATATATCAGGATCAAAAACTTTATATTCAATTAAAGGACTTTGAAATACATATAGCCATTATATGAAACCTAATTAAAGCCACTTTTCATAAAGATCTTTTTTATGGGTTACTAAAAGTCATCATGCATATTTATAAGATATTGCAATGCATACTATTACTTTCAATCCTATTTATCTTTATTGAAATTGCCAAAAGTAGAATGATAAAATATATTCCCTGTCAAAAATAATCAATATGGTTTCATTCGCTTAAAATCCACTTTGATTTGAAATAATTATTTGTAATGGCATGTATTTTCACTATGGAGTGAAATTAAATTGCTTCACACAAAAATACTTATTAAGTATTATCTCTTTGGGTATACAAGCATGGAAATCAAGTCTGGTCATAAAGTCATTAGTTACTATGAGGATTCTTATTATGATTTTAGGTCCTTGTACACATGTAAGGTTTTCATCATATTATTATAACTATTTTTAAATTGTTGACTTACCTTTTATCCACCAATCATATTAACCTAAGTTATCGATATAACTTAATTTCATTTTCCTTTGGATGGTTGTAATTTTTTTTGAGAATTTGATATTGACTTTTTTTGTGTAGAAAATGTAACGCACCAACCTTAGTCACATACAAAATTACATATGAGATGGCATTGCATTTTTAAGCAAATAAACAAAAGTTTAAAATCTTATGATACACATGAGTGTGTAACTTAATAAATAACATTTGTTTATTGTTCATGGATCATAAACATGGTATTAAACTTGCACAGTGATCTAGGGACTAAACACATGTCTCATCAAAGATTAATAACAATAAGTCATGAAAATGGTGTAATTGGGCTACAGAATAAGTAGCCACTCTGTATATTCACACAAAGAATGAGTAATCACATTACAATGATCATGCTACAAGAATGAATGACTAGAAATTCGAGTTCCTAAGGAGGTCATTCGAATTGAATGAGTGAGTCTAGATTAACTGAATGTAAGCCATAGTCAACACTTAAGTTAACCACTGATCAAAACCCTAATTGACTCAACTGAGCCCTAACTGAAGTTGGATTGCAATAAATGACTGAGTCTTAACTGAAAGAGATCAGACACATGTCACAGCAAGCCAACCATCAAGTGGTAGCGCTTCAATGACTCCAATGAACCTCGATGAGGTTAACTGAAGTGTAAATGAACATCAGAAGTGGTTGGAGGCGCCCCTGTTGACTCCAGTTCATTAAGTAATTATTAAATAATCAATTTAATGAACGAAGGCACCTTCACTACCCTGTTTAACTGATTGTAACCATCAATTAGAAATATGGTGCATTAATGACACTCAAATCACCCCCAGAGTGCTCCAGTTAGTCTCCCCAAATGTAGCAGAAGGATAAGTTAGACTCCTTGAATAAAGATAGGCG
>LPNX010369635.1:50512-82441 GCA_001517045.1 Pseudotsuga menziesii | reverse complement strand
CCCCCCCCCCCCCCCCCCCCTAAGATAAACACTAAAAGTAGTTGGATTACCCTGATGAACTCACCGCCAATAGTGAAAGGAGGTAAGTGAAATTCTTTTCTAAAAATCTCTTGGTCAAGATGTCTGCAATCTGTTCATTAGTTGGGCAGTATTGCAGAATGATGGTCCTATCATGCACTAGCTCCTTGATATAGTGCATGTGTATATTTACATGCTTGGTCCTCTACCTGGTAACTATATATGTGGATATATTAATAGAACTTTGATTTTCACAAAATACAACAATGGAAAAAGTACTACCAATATCAAACTATGAAAGAATTCCTTGCAACCAAACAACTTGGATGCAAGCTTTCACCGCTCGTCGATACTCGGCCTGTGCTGAAGACAATGCTATGGCGTTCTGCTTTTTGCTAGACCAGAAAATGGGGCCACCACCAAACATTAATACATATCTGTAAGTATACTTCCGATCAATAGAATCACTTTCCCAATCGGAATTTGTGTACCCAACCAGCTCTAGCTTAGAGTCTGTAGCATAGTGAATGCCATAGGTATTGGTTCCCTAAATATACTGGAGGATCCTCTTGGCTTCCTTCCAATGAATATCATGGGGCTGCTGCATGTATCTTGATACAACATTAATGGCATAACATATATCAAGTTTAGAATGAGTCAAGTACAACAAACTACCAATCAACTGTCGATAAACAGTGCAGTCCATAAGAGGTGTGCTTTTTCCTTCTTCAAGGTTGATCCCTGAAAGGAAAGGGAATGGAGCAGCCTTAAATTCAGCCATGTTAAACTTAACTAATAGGTATGATATGTATTTGTACTAATTGACCATTATCCCATCAAAAATTTTCTCAATTTCGAGCCCAAGAAATTGTTTAAGAGCCCCAAATCGCTCATTTAAAATGCATTGTGGAGAGCAGTTTTGATTACTGTAATAGAAGTAACTGTGCTACATGTAATCAGTAAGTCATCAACATATAAAACAATAATAATCAAATGACCATCATACTATTGTATATACATATTTGTATATGATTTACACCTTTGTAATTTTTGCGAGAGAAGGAAGGCATCGATCTTGGAATACCACTCTCTTGGGGCCTGCTTTAACCCGTATAGTGACTTCTTTAGCTTGCAAAGAAAAGATGGATCAGAAATTTATCCCTCAGGCTACTTCATGTATATCTCCTCATGAATATCTCCATGCATAAATGCATACTTAACATCCATATGATGCACTTCCCAGTGCTTAGATGCTGAAATTGCCAAAACTAGGCGGATGGAATCCATTTTTGCAACCGGTGCAAAAGTCTCATGGTAGTCCACACCTTAAAACTAGGAGAAACATTTTTCCATGAAAATTGCCTTATATTTTCATGTTCTACCATCTACAACAACCTTAGTCTGAGACACCCACTTGTATTGAACAAATTTCCTCCCCAGAGGAAGAGAAACTAGCTCCCAAGTAGTGTTTTTCTGAAGAGAATTCATCTCTTCATCCATGTAAACTTGCCATCTCGAATCCTTCCAAGAATGGTAGTAAGACTTAGGTTATGAAATTATCATCAAATAAAAATATTTAAAAATCAAATAATCAGGATAAGAGAGCACAATACCTGCTCTTTGGAAATCGGACCGTGTTCTCCTTGGATCATCCATATTTCCAATGTTATCTCCTGCGGAGGAGAGTGTCTATTAGGCCTAAGTTGGGAGATGATTTTGTACTTCAGGTTCTAATTCAGCATATAATTTTTTCTATACAATGATATCATAAATTAGAGAATCCAAATTAGGGTCATCACCCCCAATTACATCATCCAAATATTCAATAGAATAGGAAGGAAATTCAACAGCTTTCTCCTTCACTAGTTCTACCTCCTGAAGAGGCTCATCGAACTTAACACTCCTTTCAATGATGATATATTTTGTTTTCATATCCAACGGATTGAAACCTTTTGATTCATCAGGATATCCAATAAACAGACATTATATGTTTTGCGTTCGCAAATCCCTCCTTTTATTAAGTGGAATTCGGGCTGATGTAGTGGACCCAAACACCTGCAGATTTGACACATCTGGATTGTGTCTGAAGTATGCTTCGAAAGGGGTATTCCCTTTCACCGATGAGTGTGACACTCTATCCTAAATATATGATGCATCATGCATGGCTTCCACCCACAAATTTGCATCCAACTTCTTTGATTCCAACATACAGGTGGTCATCTCCTTGAGAGACCGATTCTTCCTCTCCGCTACACGATTCTGCTGGGGAGTGTAGGGGATTGAATGATGGATATGAATACCACTTTGGGAACATATATGTAGTAACTCATTACTAACATACTCCTTGCCATTATCAGATATCAATATCTTGATCTTTTTTCTAGATGCATTCTCAATCAAGGCCTTCAATTCAATGAATTTTTCCAAGACTTCTGACTTCTTCTTGATAAAAAAGAACCATGTGTATCTGGAAAAGTCATCAATGAAAGTCAGAAGGTACCTTGATCCATTCATGGATGTGATAGGCATGGTATCGCTGATATTAGAATGTATCAGTCCCAAGATTCATGATGCTCGGCTTGCCTTCCCCCAATCGAACTTATGCTCAGGGTGCTTTCCAACAACACATCCCTTGCAAATTCCAGTGGTAGCTTTGATGACTGGGAGGCCTTCAACCATAGAATTCTTCTGTAATTGCTACAAGTATTTGAATTTCATATGGCCGAATCTCTCATGCCACAGTCTACTAACCTCATTTGCATGAATCAGCAATGTAGTGGGCTTTGCATCCACCACAAAATGGGAGAACTCATAGGATTTTGCATGATGGTTTGCAAGGTCTTTTGCTACAAGTTTTCCAGATGCAAGTTCTGTGATCTTCAAATCATCTGGGCTAAAGGAGACTCTCTTGGGAACTCCTGTATGTGTCATTTGATAAACACTTATGAGGTTTGTTGCAAGATATGGTACATATAGAACATTGGAAAAATAACCATGATCAAGATCTATAGTACCTTGTCCTTCGGATATGATTGTGGAGTCATCTCCCATGTGGATGGGAATGGATTTTCCAGTCTCCAAAGATGAGAAGGAGACTCTTTCAACCATCATTTGGTTCGAATCTCCAGAATCTATCAAGAGTGCTTTGGACTTAGAAGTGCTTTCCATGAGGGCATGACCTCATTAGAGGAAATTTCAACTCAAAATGGGCCTCCTAAAAAAATTAATAAAATAATAGTTAAAATAATAAAATAACATTTATTAATTTTGGAGGAAGAAAAGAAAAAAACTACATCATCATCACGTTTTTTTAGGTATTTCATTTTTTTGGGGTAGCAAGGTCTATCAAAAGTATGCCGAGCGGGTACTCGTTAGATGCAAAATTTAATTCCGCATCCAACAAGCTCTCTCGATCAAAATTTGAGTAAAAAAACGGGGAGATATGTCGAAAATACAAACAAAAAAAGTAGTTTTTTTTATGATACCTAAAAGTAGTTTTTTTTTATATTAAAAAAGTGTTTAACACCTATATGGTATTTCAAATTTAAATCAATTTCATTGGCTAACACATGATGACATGGAATTTGAGTTAAAGTTAAAAGGCCCATTTTGAGTTGAAATTTGCTCTAATGCTTTCATGTTGTGGTTCTTGATATTGCTGATTTCTCCTCCAAAACCTTTCCAGAAAATTGATGTGATTTACCTCAACGAGAGAGGTAGCTTCATCAATTTTCCTTTTCATGCAGGCATGTTCAGGGTGGAAGCCCTTCCCATAGTATGAACACTTGAATTTTTCCTTTCCATGATGTCCTTTTTATTTGTTCTTCTTCGAGCCGGAAGGCTCTTCATGTACTAGTTTTCAACTTTAGGCTTAGGAGCTTTGAATTTGGTTTTTGGGTTCTTCTGATGCTTTCCTTTACCCTTCAGATCTTTGGGCCCTGAGACATGGACGGCTTGATCATGGGAGGATCTGATGATCCCCATCTAGATAAGCTTATCATGTTCACTTGTTAGGGACTCAATGAAGGCATTGAGTGAAGGAATCTTCCATCCAGGGGTTGTGAGATTCCCCGCATGGAATGTAGAGACAAACACCGAATAATCAGCTCAAAGTTTGGAGAGTATGGGGAGGATGAGCTGATCATCCTCCTTCTCCACCTTACATTGCTTCAACAGTAATACAATGTGCTTGAACTTTGTGAAAATTTCATTTAAGCTCTTGAAATTTGAAGGCTGGAGAGACATCAACTCATTTTCAAGATGCTATACTCTTAAATCATCCTCTTTTCCATACAAGGTTTCCAATTTGTCCCATATTTTCTTTGGAGTCTTCAATCTTGAGAGATGGAAAAGAAGATATCGGGAAACAGAGAGGCACAAGAATCAAAATGCTTCATATTTCTTGTTCAAGAATATAGCTTTGTCTGTCACAGAAGCAGGATCTTCTTTAGTGTCCACAGTGACCCTATAGAGTCCTCTGGCACATAGCTAGATCTCCACGACTCCTTTCCATGAGTGGAAATTGAACGGAGTCAAAAGTTCTACGGAAGAAGCCATCTAAAACTGCTGGATTAAATGCTTTTCACCTGTTAAAACCTGCAATTCACAACAAAAGGGGCATTGTAAGGTCAGATAGCCTGCACATTTTAGTCCTTCATCACACCCATCATAGTTGATCAAGCAAGCTTGATCAACAATTCCTTTACTTGGGGTATTAAGTGATAAGCCTTGGCTTTTGGTGCAGCATTGGATTTTTGAGATTTTGCTCAATTTTTCATGCAAGAGCTGTCAAAAACCATGTTTTTGAGAGATCTAATCTTCATCTCACCATGGGATCTGATACCATATTAATTTGTAACACTAGTCTAGGAACTGGAAATAAAGTCTCACAAAGAATACAGACAAATATGCATAAAATTAGCAAAATGGTGTTGCAATGGAAGTAGCAGCTCTGTATAATCAATGAATAATGAATAATACAATACAATAATAATGCAAGATGCATGAATTCCAAGACAATTTGAATTCTCAAGGAGGTCATTTGAATTGAATGAATGGGTGTAGCTTAACTGACTATAAGCCGGAGTAAACACACTAGTTAACCAACTAATCAAGTGTCTATTGACTCAACCGAGTCCTAACTGAAGTCAGAGTGCAATAAATGACTGAGTCTAACTGAAAGTAGCTCAGACACATGTCACTACATTCCATCCAACAAGTGGTATCACTTCAATAACTCTAGTGAACCCTGATGAGGTTAAATAAATTCAACTGGTCATCAGAAGTGGTTGTAGGTGCCTGTGTTAGCTCCAGTTCATAAATAATCATAAAAAATAATTAAATAATGAATTGAGGCACCTTCACCACTTAACTTAACTGGATATAACCATCAATTATCAATTAGGTACATTTATGACACTCAGATCACTCCTGGAGTGCTCCAGTTGGCCTCGTCGAATGAAGGAGAAGGCTCAGTTGGCCTCCTTGACTAAAGGTAGGATAGGTGTGCTCATGCTCATGTCATACAGTGCTCTTATGATTTCAATTAAGTCAATAAAACTCAAGATAGTGGTTTAACAAGGCCAAATTGGCCAAATTAAGTGTGCATGGTGGGTAAATGTCTCCAACACTCTTCCTTATTGCTCCAACAATGGCCTTTAATATCACCACCAAATTAAAAATGAATACAACAACTCAGGGATCATCGCTATATCATATGTCCTTCTTCAGTAACGAGACATATTTTCTCAAAATATGATCTCCTCTTAAGGTACAAGATCTTCCTCTACACACAATAAATGCATCTTTCAATAAAAATGAAGCTCAACTTATACCAAAATGAATCCAATTCCACTAGAAATGGCTCCCTTCTATTTACGGCAGCAATCTCTCAATGATTGAAGCGATCTCAGCTTTAGCAATTAGGAAGTAGTGATTCAGGTGAGCATTGATCAACTAGTGGGTGGCAGTCACACCATGATCTTCACCATCAATGAACAACAATTTCCGAGCCAAGCAAGCTATCTCTCTCAGCTACGATCCCTAAATGGGAAACGATTCAATTATGGACACACTACTCATATTGGGAGGCTAAACAAATCAGACAAGTTCTCCTCTTCCATGCAGAAATTTCCAGCAACAATTTCCTATTTGGCGGATCCTCCTCAGCACTCACACCCAACACTTCTCTACCCAATGATATTATTCACACAATGAGCGTGCCTCAATGGGCTTTCATAGTAGGATGAAGAAAGAAGGCTACCAAGGGCTTCTTAACAAGCCATACAAGGCTTTCATAGTAGGCCACAAGGGATCTCACAATAAAAGGCCAATCAAGCACTCAATCAGGTTCAATGGATTTGATACCAAATTAGAAAACATAAAAGAAGAGGTGCACAACTCAAAGGCTCGCACACACAAACAAGAGGAGGAGAAACACTCAAATCTACTCAACTAAATTAGTGAATAATGTTTACATATAGAGATAATACAAACCACACTACATCCTGTTGCCACCTTTCACACACCTGGGTCACATGGCATAAATTTTCAAGCCACTCGGTGTGTCCTTGGGGGCAAGTCTCGAGTCAAGGTTGTCACCTTGTTCTTGACTCCTCTATTTAGGCTCAACTCCTAATGAAGCCAAGTGGGGTATACCCTATTAAGTTACTAAGGCTAAGTTACTTAGTAAGGTGATGTTGAACTGAATGAGTTACTTAGGAGTTTGAAAATTAACCATAAACAACCATAGATGACAAGATACAAAAATGAGCGCACGAAAGCACAATGCCGAGACACAATATAAATATATAGCAAGAAAATAACGAGTGCCTTAAAAATGGATTCAAAGAGAAATCAATATACTTGCATGTGCTTGGAGTGAATGTTTTGCAATTGCCTCTTGGTACATTTTAAGTTAATGTGCGGTATGAGTTGATTAAAATTAGGCGAAGGGGTGGACTTCAAATATACCCAAGAGTACTTGGATTATGTCCAAAACTAAACCTTCACGGCTACCCACAAGGAATATGTGGGCTGAATGGAGTCTCTGGGGATATTGTTCATAACGCACCCGTTAGGGTGTGACAGCCATTGGTGCCTCGAGGTCACTTTTCAGAAGTTCCTGCTTCCTTTGGGTATTTTGCCACCGTAATGGTTTGATCTAGGTGTTGTATTTTCACCTGATGGTTTGTCAATTTGGGAGAGTGAGTCCTAATTATTCTAGTCACTCAAATGCTTTTGATACAACTTGACTAATCGGACGAATCCTAGCCAAGTGCAGAGCATACACACCGAAGTCTTGTTAATTTTAATAAATTTTGAAATGGGTGTTCTTGTTAAAAAGAAAACCCTCCAGGAACCTCTTTCGATCCAAGTGGATCTCAATCGGAGAATCAGGGAGGGGTTAATTTTATAAAATTCAAAGAAACAAGTGATGAAAAGAAAAACAAAGATACACAATTCCGGTTTTCTAATTAGTCCTACCACGCATCTCTTTCCCCTTTCGAGTCAATCGGGAAGTCGTGGGGTAAGTATTAAGATTAATTTGAAATATCAAATATGGAATATGAAATTGATAATGAATCAAAGTATACTACCCTGTAGATTAGAGCTATGCTAGATTGAGAAGATATGAGCAAAAAGTAAAAAATTGACACCGACGCAAATCTCCCCAGGGGGGATGGGGAATGGGCTCGAAAGAGCCTATTCAAAAAATATTTTTATTACCAGCGGTTACAATATCAGAAAACTGATATGATGCCTCTTGATTCTTATATAGAATGAAATCAAGAGCTTACAAAGTGCGAAAATTAAAGATTTCAGTCAGAAAGGGAGACCCCTAGGGGGATTCAGAGGCCCAAAAGTCACTTTCGAGCAGCAGCTCCTCCTTTTTTCTATTATGCCTACTAAAAAATAGCAATCTTATTAGACTGAAAGATGCCCAAAAGAACTCTAAAAGTACTTTTGGGTCATCTTACTTTTAACCAAAAAATGCTAAGTAAAAACTAGTTAAAAAAGGTAAAAAAGGAACCAAGGAAAGAAAGATTTCCTTGGGATCTTGGCTTTCCTTTTAGGAAGCCAATATGATGTGCACTGATTGCTAGATTTATCTTTTATAACAGAAAATAGAAATATAATGCATGCAAGCTACAAATTTTCTTTAAAATTCCATGCAAAAAGGACAATTTCCCTAAAGCTAGATCTAGAATGCTTATGAAACCTTTAAAGAGCAAGATCTAGACTATGGGATTTGAGAAGATTGATATATGTTAAATTTACTTTTAAGATGATAGATCTAAATATAATCAAATCTATGAACAAAATAACCAAGTAAAAGAGTTGATTTTGAGGGAGCAAGAGGAGGAGAGAAATGCTGGTTTCCTTGAAGATCCATAGTGGAGCTTTGAGGTGGAATGTCAAGGGACTATGCCTTTTGAAGGTTTTGGAGCGAGTGAAGAAGCAAACTGGATCAACATACTCTCCAATCTAGGAACCTCCAGCTCAGCTGAAATAAAAAAACTTGCCAAAAAACTTGTGAGATCCGATTAGTATATACACAGAGATTCAGAATAACATGCATATAAGCTTATAGAACATGCAGAATCTAGATCTCTAAACATGCATCAAAGGAAAGAGATAGACAATAAAATTATTGAAAAGCACCTTTCCTATCAAGATCATAATAAGCTTATTATCAATCTTCACAACGAATCCACAAGCAATTAGCAAATTTTGAACACATATACAGATTACCTCAGTAAAAAATGGCAATGGTAATCCACACATACAATGGCACAACACCGTCTTACCTCCAAAGCTTCTCTTTATTTCAAATGAACAATAGCAACAATACAATAGTAGTAGCACATCAATCCCAGTTCTAAGTAGCTTGGAAGAGGAGGCTTATGCTTTGATTTATACAAAAAATAGGAGATACAGCATAGGGGGGGCACAAATCCCAAGGAGACAAACCCGTGTAGCTGAAGGAGAGTCCATCAATGCCAAATCTGTGTCTAACTGAGCCAAATCTGAGTCTCACTGAGTGCAAATGTCAATCGAGGGGCTGATCTAACTGACACCTCAACCTGTTGACTAAAGCATCCACCAAAACTCATCCAGATGAGCCAAAATGTGTGAAGGAGAGAGGGAGGGAAAAATTCCCCATAAAGGATGCTGAAGATCAACTCGGGATTTGATTTGATCACCTCCTTCAGTCAAGGATTTGTCAGATCCAGTTACTCTAGTTCAGATCTGACTGATTTCAATCAAATCGACTGAGAATCCACTGATCTATGATTTTGGATTTGCTCCATTATTCATCAATTTATTAATTAAAATAATCAATAATTGATTTTTGGGGATTTCTGACCTGAGTGATGGAAAATCACTAAAAATTAGGAAAAAGTGGGTCCATGGGTTTACATGGTGCTCTTAGCTTGAAAATGAGCACCTGCATGACTGAAACTGATTATTTGGCCCACTTTTATTACAAAATCAATTTTTCCAATTAAATTATTAAAAATAGCCTAAGTTTTGGAAAAATTAAATTTTAATAAAAAAACCTGAAAAAACTAAAAAATTGAAAAAATGAAAAAACCTAGGGGGACTTAGACATGTTCATATGACTCGACCATGATGTCTAGCATGTTTATACATTGACATGTAGACTCTAATAACGTCAATAGGCCTAAATTCCAAATCGACCACCCCAACTTTGGAGGTATGGAGTGAAAAACTCAGAAATTATGAGTAGTTTATTCAACAACCAATAATAACCAAGGGAAAAAACACCCTAGGCTGATCAGATTGACAAATAAAGTCTAAGAGACTAGGTATTTTACAGACACTATCATGCTAGAACATTTATTACAATTCCCCCATGGGGTATGAACATGTGATATAGTACAACAAGCACTTCCCAGAAGTACTTCCAAAGGTCTTTTGAAGTCCGAACAAGTTATCCTTCTCCGGTTCACCAGGCTCACTTCATAAAAAAACACTAAGTACAACTTAGGTGGTAACAGATCCATGAATATAGGACCATATCCTATAAAGTAGAAATTGAGTAACTAGTCCAGCTATCTTGAGTAAACCACAATCTTATCATTTCCACATTAATTCCAAAATTGTGTTACACTAGTCATGGAGGACAAAATTTAGTTTCTTTGTAAGTGAAAATTTAAGCATTCACTGCTGTAAATTCCCTTTTCAGTGTAAGCAAAATTTTTGAATATTCTCTGTTATTTTAAGGCCTAACCCCTCACATTCTTCTTGTCATGAAAAACATCCACACATGGAAAAATCATAGCATTCTGATGCATATTCAGGGATCCTATAGTCATGTTAACTGTGTTGGAACTCTAACTTTTTTCTTTTCAAGAAATGTAACAACCTAGCCATATACTTAAATATTAATTACCTTAAACCCTTGGTGTAACCCTCCCACATAGGTTCGCTCCACAAGATAGTTGGTTCTTCTTTTCCACTTTGTTAGTTGGTTGTTCTTTTCCACTTTGTTTTCAATGCATAATGCATGTGTAATGATGATGTTCTCTATGATAAGCTTCCTTGTCTTCCTTCGCCAAGATACTGTTCAAGTTTCCTTACTTGCATCCAACTAAGATAGAATCTTCCAAGGTACACAGTGTGCCCAATACTTGAACAAGGGAATTTAGCATGTCTATGGTATGCCTTGCCAATGGGAAATGGCACCCATAACCAATTCTTCCAGCTATAAACCTTATGTGATGTCATTTCAGGCTGATCAATGATCACCGAGGTGATAATGTGATGAAGGATCCCAAATCCATTCAAGCATGGGCCTTACAAGTCTATTATTTTCCAGAACCCCTAGGTCCCTTTTCAAATATTTTTAGGTAATCATCTAGAGATTAGAATTGAAAATCAAAGAAACCTTTACAACACAAAAGGATATCACATTCATTTTTGGTCCAGTTAGAATATATCGAGTGGTGCAGATCTATCGACTGTGGCCAAAAGCCATTAAATTTACATCCTACTACCTCATATTTAAGAGATACAAATAACTCATTTACTTCATAATATTTTACCTCCAATGCCGGCACCTCTTCCGATTTCTCAACAATGTATGGACTTGGCATATCAGGAGGTTGTGATGTTGAAGGAGAATCCTTTGATCAATTTGCATCCTTGTAAAAACTGGATTGGAGGAAAGAGGCAACCGAGAACCCTCCACCACCCACTTAACTACAAGGCGAAAGAAATGGTAGAGTCCTTATTAACATTATTATAATCATATTGTGTGAGTAGATTCTCCAGCTGCTTACCTACAGAAACTAAGTTTTGAATGCCACAGGGATCCCAACTTTGGCTTGAGGAAAACTATGATATCTAAGGAGTTCACCAACATGGTAATGGATTTATACTTGATCCCACAAAATTTTATAACCTTGACCACAGCAATGACCCATTCGGGGTTGAGGAAACTCCTAGGTCATACTTAATAAGATCTATTTGGGATAACACCCAGCTATTCAAAATCCCTCCCTGTTGTTTGTCTCTGATCAATCCTCAGAGGGGAAAAGACAAGGTAAACTCTACATTCCAAATGCATGACCCTTTGTTGGACATTGATTAAATTAGAGCGACAACTATGAGTCAATATAGTTTCCCATGTTTCGATCTTGGAGCTTCTTACGTACCCCAAGATTGGTGGAGAATAAGAAAAACAGTTGAAAGATATTTCCGTCAGAGATGTTATATGATCTTCAAACTCGGAAGTCAAATTACCTTTAATATATTAAGCAAGAGGAATAAAATACACCATATAGAAAGAATAAATTCTAAAGAATTCATTACAAATATCCCGAATTAGAGACCATTTATCAGGCAAAATAGTCGTTAAGACCATACTGAGTAAACGAGACTCACAAATATTACTCATTATGGGATTGCATCTTGATTGTAATGATATTAGGACTTTATGTGTTCCTCTAATAACAATCATTAGCATTGTCTTTTTGAGCTCCTGCCTTGGGATTGTAAATTGACAATTGTGGGTATAGATAAATGTATCCTTATTTGACAGTTGAATTTTTTTTATCTAAATGATCTAGCTTGTTTGATGTAATTAATCGATTTTTTTTTTGAAATATGCAATACATACTTAAATTGCATAGCATAAAGAAACTAGGATCTCTTTGATGTCACTTACTATGTAAGTAATACAATTCTGACATTAACCACCTATTTATGGGGCACATTAACATTCAAAATACGAAATCATATACAATATTATTTTGCACAATTTGCAGTGATTACATATACAATATATAATATTTTGCACATCCTATACAATACAGTGAATACAATTTGTTCTAAATGCATCTAGGAAATAATTTGAATGTCTTGTCGTTGGATTCAAGTACCGGCGGAGGAGAATACAATTGTTAGGGAAACATATTTCATGAGATAATGGAAAGACTGAAATCATTGAAGGTGCTTGAAATCTGTTTTCTTCCTCTCAATTGACTGCAAAGAATGGTTGTTCATTTCAATCTACACGGGATGCTTCATAATCTGGAGCCTTTTTGCCATGAAGGAACACCTTATTTTGGTAAGAAATAATTCTTGTTTATATTCACTATCATTATCAATATAGATACATATGAGCATTGAATTTGAATTTTCTCTTAATATGCCAGATTCCGAAATCAAGTGTCGAAAATATCCACTGCTAAACAACCCCACTAAACAAACCAAGGCTACTACCATGAAAACTACCGCCCGTGAGAGAAAAACAATGGTGAAAATTTCCTTTGCATCAACCTTTCGAAATGCAAGTTGCGTCAATGGGAGAAGCAGTCCATTATTTGCACAAGCTTAAATGGTACAAATAAAGCCCAAAGTGAAATGGATTCTGCTTACTCCTTCTGATCTTTTGCCGCTCGAGTGGATTACTAGCAGAACCACCGTAACTGTAAGAAGTATGATTGAATTCAAAACTAAAGGATTATCCTCTGTTTAACTAAAACGAAAGAGAACAAGCCATTAAAAACTAATGGGATGGCGCATAGAAGATACTAGGCCGAGACAGGAAAAAATCAAATCCCGTAGGAGTAGAGCACTGAGATCCCAGGTGCCATTAAGCCCAAACCTCCACATGCAACAAGATATCAGGCGCTAACAAATGTCTGCAACAATAACCTTTTGTGTGGGTTGAACAATATAATAAGCAATAGTAAAGGCGATCCTATGCATAATAACAACGATCTTGTTAGCCAAAACCGAGCAGACTAAACTAAACTTGAGTTCACCGCTCAGTTATTAAAAATTTCATGGCAAACTCTTTTTCATTTTACTCCGAGTAGACACGTATAACAATATGGTCTGCTTTTTTAGATCCGACTATTTTTCCTCTTCAAGCTTTTTACTTGTCGGTTCTACCGACAATTTTACTTAGACCACTTGTGGGTTTTTGTAACCGACAACTTGTCGGTTTGACCTCTTTGACAACTTGTGGGTTTCACCTGACAACTTGTCAATTTCACTCGATCGATTTACTTGGACTCACTTTCTCTAGTTTGGTTTTAGTTGGAATTTACAAAGTACGTTTCTTAGTCTAAAAGAATTAGGAAATTACAAATGTTTTTCACCTGTGAGTAAGATGAAGTAAAAACAAACACAATAACAATTCAACAGAACTATAAAAATATATAGCCAAAATTTTTAAAAGACTTGTGTTGACCACTCTGCGATAAAACCTGGAACTTTCACTGGGTGAGAAATTTATGGATTCTTGATCTTTCACTCATCCGTAATTGTAAACAACATTTAAAAAACTAAATATGGAGGAAATGTGTGGCTAAATAAAATTGCAATCAACCATAAACTATTTCATATAAACAACTTGTCTGGAAATAACAAAGGTAATACAAACTTGTCGATGCAAACTTGTCCGCTCACTGACTGATCCTTTTACAGAGCTTCGATTCTTCGACAGAATCACATACACAAAAGCTTGAGCTTCAACTTCACTCTCTTTTTCTCACCTAGAGTTTGCTTGTCTCTTGTGTCTAACTTGATTGACAATCTTCTTCTTTTTTTAATAGGAAACTTGAAAATTGTTTCTATGTGAATCTACAGACTTGCCATTACTAGCTGTAATAAATATCTACCTACAAATTTAGCTTCAGAAATTAATTCAACTGGTTTATATTTCTGAATTGTGGACTCTTCACTCTTTTCAGACTGCCTGACAAGATTTGGACTGATACAGACTCTGACAGAGTCAGCAGAGATTAGATATGGATCTGCGAGTAATTAATATTTCCAACACCCCACCTTAATTATGAGCAAATGGGTTTTTTTAAAACAGAATTTACAAAATGTTTCAGAGCTTATACATGCTCTTTGCATGACAGAGTTCACTGTGCATAATTTTTCATTCCAAGATAACTACGCAGATACTGTAATGTGTCATTTCCCAATGGCTTTGTAAAGATGTCTAGAAATTGATCTTCAGACCTGCAAAATTTCAAACAAATTTCCTTGTTGTTCACCAACTTTCTTATGAAATGAAACCTTATGTCAATGTGCTTGGTTCTCTTGTGGAACACATGATACTTGGATAATGCAATGGATTGATTGTTGTCACAGAAGATGGTTGTCGGTTCTTGATGGTTCTGTGACAAGTATTTTAACACTCTCTGCATCTAGATAGCTTGACATGCAACACTTGTAGCTGCAACATACTCTGCTTCTTCTGAAGACGGAGTTACTATGGGATGTTTCTTTGAAGCCCATGAAACAACACCTATACTAAAATGAAATGTGTACCAAACGTGCTCTTCCTGTCATCTATGTTGCCTCCATTATCATTGTCGGTGTATCCAATGAGTTTAAAATTTTTTGAGGCTGAATACATAATGCCAAGGTCTTCTATGCCACTTACATACCTCATAATTTTTTTACATGCTTTCCAATGAGATTCTTTTGGTGACTCCATGAATCTTGAGATCCAACTTAATCCATACATGATGTCTGGTCTTGTCACTGTCAAATACATAAGGATGCCGACAAGCCTTTTGAATAGTGTAGGATCTATAGTTGATCCTTCATCATGCTTGCTCAATTTTAAACCTATTATTACTGGTGTTGGGGCTGTCTTGCAATTAGACATGTTAAATCTTTTTAAAAATTCACTTGGTTACTTATACTGTGACATAAATATACTACTTTCATACTGCTGAACTTCAATTCCTAGAAAAAAATTTATAAGCCCCAAATCAGTAATTTCAAATTCACTTTCCATGACGGCTTTGAAATATGCTATGCCAAAATCAATAGTAAATATTAAATCATCTACATATAAGAATACAATTAGCATGTTACCTTTCTCATTCACTTTGGTGTACAATGTCGAGTCACTTTCACTTCTGTGAAATCCATTTTCAGTGAGATAGGAATCAATCCAACTGTACCAAGCTCTAGGAGCTTGCTTCAAATCATAGAGTGCATTTTTCAGTCTTTACACTTTATTCTCTTGGCCTGGAACTTCATAGCCATGTGGCTATTGCAAATATATTTCCTCTTCTAGATAGCCATTCAAAAATTCTGACTTGACATCCATTTGATAAACAGGCCATTTTTTTTTGCACCAATGGCCAAGACTGTTCTAATAGTATCCATACGTGCAATAGGTGCAAACGTTTCATTGAAGTTTATGTCGGGATGTTGAGTGAACCCTCTTACTACCATTTTTTCTTTGTGGTTCTATGAATTCCTAGCAGCATCTTTCTTGGTCTTGTAAATCCATTTGACGAAGATTACATCTTTGTATTTTTGTACATCTACCAGCTCCCATGTCTTGCTCTTCCCAATGCATTCTATTTCTTCATCCATGGCTTGTTCCCATGCTTCTTCTTCGACAGCTTCTTCAAATGTTAGTGGATCATATATAGGAGAAAATAATGCAAAGAGAAAGAATGAATTTGGTGTACTAGCTTTATATATCTAATGCAACCTTCTTGTCTTCATTGGTTTTGTTGATGTCGACTTCGATGAAATGCTTTATGGAGTCTGGTGTCCTCTTGGTGTACTTGTCGGTGTAGTTTGAGCTCCCACTTGTGTCGATGGTCCTTGTTCTGAACCATGACGTGGTGTCATGGGAGTTGATGATGCTGCAACCAATTGACTTACATGTGGTGTTTGAACCACTTCTTATGCCATATCATCATTGTTGACATTCGACACAATATTGAAATTTGTGTCGACAGTTCCATCCCACAATTCATTCTCGACAAATTGAACATCTTGACTAATTATCACTTTCCTTGTGACAAGATCATACAACTTGTATGATTTTGTGTCTTCGGAATAGCCAACAAAAATACATTTATGTCCTTTCTTGTCTATCTTCTTTCTCAGCTCATCTGGAACATGAGCATATGCAACACAACCAAAGACTTTTAAATGAGCAACACTATGATTCATAGATTTCCATGCTTCTTGAGGAAATTTGTTCTTCACACTCTTTGTCGGACATCGGTTCATAATATATACAGCAGTTGCGACTGCTTCACCCCAATATTCATTTGGAAAATGCTTGGCTGGAAACATGCTATGCACCATCTCCATGATGGTTCTGTTCTTTCTTTCAGCAATATCGTTTTGCTGAGGTGTATACCATGCAGTGAATTAATTTTTTATGCCATGGGTTTTGCAAAAAATTAGAATTTCATTTGAGACATATTCACCTCCTTTGTCGGCCCTTAATATCTTGATGTGGTGTCCACTCTGGTTCTCCACTAGTGCCTTGAACTACTGAAAATAACCAAATGCATCAGATTTATGTTTCATAAAATATACCCATGTTTTTCTTGAGTAGTCATCAATAAAATTTAGAAAATAATTGCAGCCACCAATGAATGATTTCTGCGTTGGACCACAAATATCAGAGTGCACAATTTCAAATGGTGTACATGCTTTATAAGAATTTTTGAGTGGAAAAGTCTCACTATGTTGCTTGCCAAAAATGCAACCTTCAAAAAACCTTTCTAGTTTGTCAATAAATGGTAATCCTTTCACCATATTCTTTGTGTGTAGTAGCTTCATCCCACAAAAATTCAAATGTCCAAATTTGAAATGCCAACCCCATATTCATCCTGAACATCTGTTTGAAATGCAATTTGCAAATCAGCGTTGCCATTTACTTTCTTATCAAGGGGCTCGACTGTTTCTTTACTTTCTACCTTAAGTGCAGCTCCTGTATTTGTCTTCCCTTTCGTGTTGGGAACTATCCTTAATGGAAACAAGCGATTGCTTGTCATAGGCACTTTTGATATCAGCTGGTCGCTTGGACGCATGTCTTTATTCACACAGGGATCATCTTCTATGTAGACTCTATAGCCTTTTGTATCAACTGCCCAATGCTCAACAAATTATGTTTCATACCTTTGACATGATAGACATCAGGAATATACTTACTCTCCCCCTGTCTGGTTAGAATACCGACAGTACCCTTTCCTAAAACAGTAACTTGGACATTGTTTCCAAGTGTAACATAAGTTTGAACTGAATTATCTAGACTAGAAAATAAATTTAAATTACTAGTCATATGATTGTTGCAGCCTGAATCTAAGTACCATATGTCATGTGGACTTTCATGAACAACATTGCATTCAATTTGAGATGTCGATGCCATTAAAATTGCACTTGTCAGAGTGCTGGTGTTGGTCGACTGATTTGGGCTTTTACTTCCTTGTTTATATTGTTTCTTCCTGCATTCATATGCATAATGACCAAATTTATTATAGTAATGACATTGGATTTTTTATTTATCAAACCTCTTGCCACTTAGCTGAATTGAATTCTGTTTCTCTCCTCTACTAGCAACATTTGTAGGACTTCTGCCTCGTCCTCCTCTAGAATAACTTCTTCCTATGCCTATGGAGTTGTTTCTCCCTCTGCCTCTACCACGACTTGTGGATTATTGTGTCGCGAATGCAGCTTCCAATGATTTTTGTGTTCTGTTGAGTCTGTGTTCATGATTGATGAGTGAAGCTTGCAGCTCATCAATGGTAAATATTAACATGTATGTCTGTTCTTCTAAGGTGACAACCAAGGATTCAAATATTGGGGGAAGACTTCTGAGAATTTTTTCAACCACCGTTTAGTATATGATGGTTTCTCCATGAGATTTAAGTTGATTTATCAAACCAAAAACTCTAGTGTAGAATGTGTCTACAGTCTCTGAATATTTTATTGACAGAGATTCAAAATCTCTTCTTAGAATCTGCAACTTGGATGTCCTTACCTTATCAAAACCTTGATAGTTCTCCAATGTATCCCATTATTTCTTAGCTTTAATTGCTACTGTTACTCTTCGTTGTATGCTTTAATGCATGGCTTGATGTATGTAGATCGATAGAGCCTTTCCATCTTTCTTCCTTGATTCACTGAAGGAATCTTTCTCATCTTGTGTGAGATTGTTATATGCTATCATATCTACTAGTTCTTTATAACCATGATGGACTAAATCTCAGATATCTTGCCCTTTGAGCAAGGCCTTCAACGGTTAGAGGCCAATATTCATAATTCTTTCTTGTAAAAATTGGAGTTTGCAATGAACCAGAAATGGAAGCCATTTTTTTTTTTTTATTTTGCTTAAAAAATTACTTTTCCACTTTTAAGACAAGATTTATTTCCCAAACCTTGCTCTGATACCAATTATCCAAAACCAAGCCGAGTAAACTTGAGTTTACTGCTCAGTTATTAAAAAATTCACGCTGACCTCTTTTTCTCTTTACTTGTCAAGTGAAACTTGTCTAACTCCGACTAGAGAAGTATACCAATATGGTCGGCCTTTTAGACTCGACTATTTTTCTTCTTGAATATTTTTACTTGTCAGTTCTGTCGACAGTTTTACTTCGACCACTTTTCGGGTTGACCTGTTCGACAACTTGTCGGTTTCACTCGACAACTTCTTGATTTCACTCGACCAATTTACTTCGACTCACTTTCTATGGTTTAGTTTTATTCGGAATTTACAAAGTATGTTTCTTAGTCTAAATTACTTAAGAAATTACAAATGTTTTTCACCTATGAGTAAGATGAAGTAAAATATTACACAATAACAATTCAACAGAACTATAAAAACATATAGCCAAATATTTAGGAAGACTTGAACTTGGAACTTTCACTAGGTAAGAAATTTATGGATTCTTGATCTTTCACTCAACGATAATTGTAAACAACATTAAGACAAGTAAATTTGGAGGAAATGTGTGGTTAAATAAACATGCATTCAACCATAAACTATTTCATATAAATAAGTTGTCCATAAATAACAAAGGTAATACAAAATTATCGATCCAAACTTGTCGGCTCACCGACTGATCCTTATACAGAGCTTCGGCTCTTTGACAGAATCAGACACACAGAAGATTGAGCTTCAACTTCACTCTCTTTTACTCATCTAGAGTTCTTATGCCTCTTGCGTCTAACTTGATTTACAATCTTCTTCTTCAATTTATAGGAAACCTGAAAAATTGCTTCTATGTGAATCTATAGACTTGCCATTAATGGCTGTAATAACTATCTACCTACAAACTTAGCTTCAAAAATTAATTGGAATAATTTAGATTGTTGAATCATGGACTCTTCACTATTGTTAGACTGACTGACAAGATCTAGAATGATACTGACTTTGACAAAGTTGGTTGAGATCAGATACAGATCTTAGAGTAATTAATATTTCCAACAGATCTGAGCCAACGGCTGTGTCTTTCATCTTTGAAATAAAAATGGATCAAAATAATCCCAACAGAATCTCCCACCACAACAACAAAATTCCAAATACTAACTACCAACCAATGCCTTCCTCCCTTTCTAATAGGAATGTTGTTGCCATTTTATGTCTCAATTTGAACGCTAACTTCACTGCCATTTTCACTCCCAGTGTTACTTTCATTTTCATGCAATTCATCTTCAATATGTTCTCCAACCATATCCTCTAAGTTGTAATGGGCTCTTCCAAGATTTCATTGTGATCTGACAAAAATCATTGGTCGACGCACAATTTAATATAGATGCGCATGGGATGGTTAGGGTTCGGGAGGAAGGTCTACATATTTGTAAAACACACAACATATAAACAAGGTAAAGGTTTGTATGGGTGACATGTCTATGGGAGGAAGTTATGCATGATCATGGACCTTCTTTCACTTAAACTTGGGTTGTTTGTCACTCTCACATATCCATGTATGATATTATCAATTTATTTTTTAATAATTGTTTATTTTTAATCCATCTAAATCAATATATTAGTTTGGTGGCTAACTCAAGTGGTTGAGTGTTGTCGGGTGTGGGTAGCTCAAATGATTGTACACTATATTCTATTATTTGTTGAAATATGTAATTTATATTTTTTGTATGATTGAGTAATGATTTTTTGAATAGATAATATGAGAAGATGACCCGAAAGAATTTTGCACATCTGAAAGGATATACAATATTGTATATTGTATATGTAATCACTGCAAATAATTGAATAATTGTATACGATGTGCAAAATATTGTATAGGATGTGAAAATTTTATTGAGAAAAATAACATTCAAAATATGAAAGCATATACAATATTTTGCACATCCTAAAATTTGGGAGGCTTGTTAAAACTAAAGTATGCTCTTTCTTTAAATACTTCCACATCTGAACTGAGATCAATCAAGGATTTTCCAACTTGATGATTGATCAATTCAATCAAGTTTTCTCCATCTCCCTCTAAGTTACTCCCTCATCAGTTCTAGGATTATCCCTTGTTCATTTTTACATTTAAATATATTGAAGCTACAAAACCGATGAGGAAACAAGTAACACTTGCATGTTCTCAGTTTGTATAGTTTTTAAATCAGGATGGAAAGATGATACATTGTGAAAGGATCTTGTCTGATGTTTGGACATGGTCTATATGGATTCTAAATTATGTTGGGAATATGATGCTTTGGGTGTTGGCTCTATTAATCAACTACTAAATTTCTCATGAAAGGCTAGTGTCTCATGTGTGGACATGGTTTATATGCGTCTTTTATGAAAATGACGTCCATTCTGAATTCATTTTACCATTTTTTTTTCAAGAGCATTCCATTAACATATTTAAATTCATTATCGAAAGATGCACATTATTTTGATAGCCTCTCACTATTTTATTTGCAAATTCATTGTATTGTGTATTGCAGACAGATTGTAGTTTAGTTTTGCAAGATGCAAAGAAAGTTGTCACCGAAGTGCTAGGTCAAACAAATGCCAAAGTATTGGAATATACATTGTTACCATATGAACTTCTCTAAAGTATCTCATATTCTGAAGTTTGGCATATTCCCTAATCATATTGAATGTAGATTGTTCAATGTGACTTATTTTCGATACAAGGACATGAAATCATCTTATCAATTGGTCCATTGCTCAACCTACAAAATCTTTTCTCAAATTTGGGCTTGGAAAGGCTTTGCTTAAAGTTGATTCCTATAACCTATATTTTTCCAGCACTTGGCTTATTTTAAATATATTTCACCTTCGTTGTCACAAGCAATGGTCTCCTATCCTAATGATTCAGAAGGAGGTCTTATAATCTGGGCTTGGAAAGGCTTTGCTTAAAGTTGATTCCTATAACCTATATTTTTCCAGCACTTGGCTTATTTTAAATATATTTCACCTTCGTTGTCACAAGCAATGGTCTCCTATCCTAATGATTCAGAAGGAGGTCTTATAATCTGCGAATTTTTATTGTTTCAACTAGTACATACATACATCATTGTTAAGTTCTGTTAGATGCAAAGAAGCTAGTCTCTTTGGAGCACTGGATCAAACATATGCCAAGTCCTAAAAATGGTTGGGGACTTTTTGAATATACAATTCACTAGCTTTCTTACTATATGAACTCCACAAGTGATGATCTCCCTTCTTCCCAATGTGGGAATATTCACAATTGAAATTTGATATTGTGTGCAAAATGTTCATCATGACTTTATTTTGATATGAAGATTGGTTAAAATTTCCCATTGAATGGCCTCTTACAGAACCTACATAATCTTTTCATGAAGTTTGTCTTGGAAAACGCTTTTTCAAGTAAGATTTCTATAACCTATCTTTAGCAGCAATTGGATTCTTTTGGAAAACCCTTGTTCAAGTAAGATTTTTGTAACCTATATTTTGCAGCACTTGTATGCTTTTGAAGACATTTTATCATTGTAGCCATGAGAAATCCTGTGCTAGATGGTGATTCAGCAAGAGGCCTTTAGGACATATATTCAAAATGTGTTGATTTTGATAGCATCTTGACATGTTGTAGAAAGTTGAATATTTGTTATGATAAATACGTTTTTAAATAGTTCGGTTTTGTTAGTTTCAAATGATCTTATTGAGATACTGTGTAAGCACTAGGGGACAGCAAAGTAGTCATGATTTTTGGTATAGTTCATGCTATGTATTTGCATGATGCTTGAAAGTAATTATGGTTCTCAAGAAGCGTTGGAATTTTGTTGACTATTCAGGTTCTTAAATTCCAGTTCCTTTTCCCTTGCATTGTGTTGTACAATTAGTTTTGGTTTTCCCAGTTGCTCTAAGATTCAATATCTTGAGGTTGTTGTCTCAAGAGATATTTTTCTACTTGACCTCTTTAAACATTTGTTTATGGTAATTAATATTGGGATTGATCCAAAGACTTTTCATCATCTCATATATATCTTTCAGTCATTGGATGCAAGAATTTTATAATGAGTTTTGATACAAACTTTTAGTTCTAGGTTGAATTTCTATAATCTTTTATATCCTCTAATGCATGATATATACAAACACTAGCGTGGGAAGCTCACTAATGTTGTATTGACTTAAGTGTCAAGTAAAGATCAAAAAATTGCCAACATTTTATTACCATTTAATCTACATTATGTTTTACAATTGAATGCATCACTTGAATGTTCTTGTACACTTGTATTAATTAGTCATGACAAATCTTACATCCTAGATCTTCTACTTAGTTTCAATTGGACATTAAATTTATGAAAATGATTTTCTTCTGATTACTTCATTTTCCTCTACCTTAAATTTTTTCATGGTGAACAATTCTCGTGCATGTGTTTCTAAGCTGGTATACAAGGATTCAATTTATTATTATGTTGTTTTCTTATATTCTTTTGTTTAGAGTCTTTTTCAATGTTATTCTCCTTTTTAAACACTTTTTTTTAAAGCTCTTCCAGTTTAAATTTTGTTCAGATCATATCTACTGTGGATGTTTTCATTCTAGTTGAAATGAGATTATATAGTAACATATATAATAATTTCAAATTCAATTTACCTGCTATAATAGGTTCCTTTCACATTGGGACAACAAAGAACAATTGTGACAATTCTTAATACAATGGTCTACAATGGATTTTTGAATAATTTTGGTCATCATAACAATCCTTTGATGGATGCAGTTTAGTATGGGTTTCCAATTTTTATATGAAAGAGATTGTACGTGTATTTTTTGGCCCCCGTGTCTATGTCTTTCTCCTACTATCAAATATCACCCTACAATTGTTGTAGAAGCTAGAGCACATGAAGCTTTGTCAACTTGCTTGAAGTTGGGAGATTCATCAATGGCTTCAATGATGACTTCTTCTGTTAAGACTACTCCACATGTGTTTCTAGTTGAAGAAAGGTATTGAAATATTACCATTCTATGTCTTCCTTTTAAGTTTTACTTCTATTCCCTATGGTTCCAACTAACAATATCTTGTTATAATACAAATATATCATTTCTCATACTGTAGAATTAGAATAATTTGAGGTGTTAGGGGATTGTGTAGAATACAAAAGGAATCAAGGGGATTGTAACTTGGATAAGGATCACCATAGGGTGGCATGGATAATAGTGGTCAAGTAAGAATTTTGCAACATATCATTTGTGGAACTTGTCTTCTTTTGAAGAAATTTTATCATTGTATCCATGAACAATCCTTTTCCAGATGGTGATTTAACAGGAGGCCTTCAGGACACGGATTCAAAATGTGTTGATTTTGGTAGCATCTTGACATGTTGCAACAAATTGACTATTTGGTATGATAAATATAGTTGTAATTAATAGCTTAGTTTTGTTAGTTGAAGTAAGACTTATGTAACCTATATTTTGTAACACTTGTCTACTTTTGAAGACATTTTATCATTGTAGTCATGAGCAATCATGTGCCAGATGGTGATTTAGTAAGAGGCCACGAGGAGATGGATTCAAAATGAGTTGATTTTTGTAGCATCCTGACAACAAATTGACTATTTGGTATGATAAATACAATTTTTAATAGTTCAATTTTTTTAGTTTCAAATGAGCTTATTGAGATACTGTAGAAGATCTTGGGGACACCAAAGTAGTCAATATTGTTGGCACAGTTTATGATATGCATTTCCATGATGCTTCAGAGTAATGTTGTGTTGTAGCTGCAACTTTTTCCCAAATTTTTGAAAAAATTTGGACCCTCCTTTTGATTTTATCTTCCCTGGATTTATTTGGTTTTATGAACTCCATTTGTTCCCCTCTGCTACAAATTTGGATTTTCTTGAGTTTGAATTGAGGTCAATTGTTTCCTTCGTCTCAGAAGTTGGATGATCTAGATCTTCCTTTGTCTAGACAAAGCTTTTGATTATGGAGTTTGTTTATTTTTTAACATTTTCTCTGTCAATGATTTTGTTTTAGCACTATTGGAAGTCAGTTGAAGTTTGAGTTGGAACTTTAGCTGACTATGCCACCACTGTTATAGAGGTTAAATGAACTAATTTCATCGCTGCCCAGCCAAGAATATTTGAACACTTAACGTTTGTTTTCATTTTACTAATGATCGCTGTCAGAAGTCAGTTGAACAACGAATCGGGGCATTAGTTCTGTATGTCGCTGATGGATAGTTTTACTTTCACCGATTCATTCAAACCTTTTTGCTTTGCGATGATTTTTTTTTCACTATTGGAAGTTTATTAAAGTTTGAATCGGGGCATTAGTCCTCTATGCCGCTGATGGAAAGTCATGTTTTTTGTCGATGATCTTTTATCTCCTTTGTTTATTTTTCAATAAACTTTACTTTTTGACTTTCAGCATTTTTGTTTTATCAGTGGTCAGAGTTTTAGTATTTAACGACGCCGCCATTTTAGAGGCCTTGTTGTTTGTCTCGATGACACTACGGAGTATTTTGCGTCTTGAGTTTCCAACGAGTTAGTCATTAGTTGCTCTGATCATGACAATTTTCTATTATCATGGAAGCCCTAGTCTGTATGAATTTTTCCATTGCGGATTTTTAGTGAACTATCTCGCCGATGATTAGCGGTTCTTAGTTCCGAACTTTTTCCTTAGTTCTTCTGATCACCGATGTTTTAAGTTGTTATGGAAGCCATAGTCAGTCTGTTTTCCATGGTTGCAGTGGCGTAGTGAAGTAACCTACCAATTCATTAGTGGTTTCAATCTTCGACGCTTAACTATCGGCGGTTTTTAGTCATTGGCATCGCCAACACTGTGGATATGTCAAATATTATAGCCTTGACACTTAGTGTTAAAGGTCTCCAATGCCGATTGACTTAATAGTCTCACGAGACCCGTAGTCTATTCGGTATCTGCCGTTGCGTCTATGAATAGGACTATTCTTCCATAGTCTTTAGTTCTTCTGATCGCCAATGGTTTTCATTTGATCACAGAACTCGTAGCTTGTATGTCTTACGCCATTGTGGCTCCTTAGCGAACTAATTGTCTGATGCTTAGTGTTCAAAACTATCGATAGCATCTTCCTGCTGTTTTCATAGGCGATGGAGGTTTCTGTTTTTGGTAAAGTCAGGGTTTCCCCAAGATGAAGAGCACATGTTAGGGTTTATATTTGGTGTTTACATTGTTATGATTCATGCTTTCATGATTTTGAGTTAGTCCAGATGTGTCTTGGATTCAGGTAAAGAATCTTTTTATTGAGCTTGTGATTTTAGTTTGGACAATGGATTTAGTTGATTTCAAGACACAAACTCGCAAGATTTCTTTGTTTTGTCATTTTTTCATGCATTAACACTGTATATAGTTTATTTTACAGAATGCATACGGAGAAGGTAAATGGACTGATATAGTTTTTTTGGTTATTCATGACAGGGTGATTGATGTTGTAGAGAAGATATGTATAGAAGACAAAGCAGAAGAAAGGAGGTAGTAAGGAAGAAAGAGAAAGAAAATGAAGAAGCAAAAAGGAAGAAAGAGAAGAAGAAAGTAAGGGTCTGAGATCTCAACAGACCGATAGCAGAGGCCCATGCTTGGGAAAAGTTTATCGGCAACTAACCTGGTCTCTCTTTATAAAAGTTCTATTAAATTCTAATTTAATGTATTATACAACACTCACTAAAAGACAAATTTGTGAGATTAAACAGTTGGGGGGGAGCCCAAAGGTCACAAGGGGTAGCCAAAAGGTTTTACTAGTTTGTATAAATATAGGAGAGTTAGATGTAATGAGTGACTTTTTCCTAGATATATTTGTGAGAGTATGTTGTAAGAAGAACTATTTCCTTTTGCAATAAAGAAATTACAAGTTTCCTATTGGAGAAAGCTTGGTAGAAGGTTTCAAATGCTGTGCTATGGATTTGTTGAATGTGAACGATTTTGTTTTCAACTGTTCTCCATTAACTGTGAGATCATTCTAACTCTTTGAACCTATGTTCTTGTTATGAATGCGCTCTAGTTTATTCTATGAAATTTCCACTACGAATAATGAAGGCTTTTCATAAACATTGAGCTATCTTGTTGTTCATATATCTATTGATGTTCATGTGTTTTGAATTAAATAACAACTATCTATGATTTTTCTTAATCCATGCGCATAAATACATTACTCATTGATAAATGATAATCTTTCTCCCTATGGATAGGTTAGATAGTTAGTTTTATTTTCTTGCTCTTTGTGATTTAGATGTGAGTGAGTTAAGATGAGAGGTAAGAACCTGCGCATCACATTGTGACCACTCCTCATATTCTCTATGAATCTGCATTATTAGATAGGCACTTGAATATCATACTTAAACATAAAAAATTAAAAAATACACACGGTCGACTGAGCCGTAACCGGTAAAACCTTCAATTTTGTTACTTTACCTATAGTAGCTGGACCGTAAACTGGATGGATTCCCCATACCAAACAGTAATGGGTTAGTTGGGAACGTTTACTGGGGAGAATCCCTAACTGTTGTTACCTGTGAATTTCCAGGCCTCAATAGTATTTGGTGCTAGAAGGAGGGAAGCCAATGCATGGATGGCCGAGGAAACCCATTTCCTCGAAATTATTCCACTAGTAACAGTTCTGAGAGCAGTTTTTTTCCCAATCCAACTCCAAAAGAAAAGGGTAAAGAGTTTTTGTATCTTGTTGATTACAAAGTAGCTGACGATTTCAGAAGAACTACTAGGGCTTATGCGAAGAAGTCTGGAGGATTGCCGATTATCCCTACCTTACCCAGAAGAGAATATTGAAAGAAAGACCGCCCTATATTGGAAGACGCAGTGTTGGTTGGATATTTTGAAGAACTGGTAGAAACAACCTTACAGGAACCTGTTCAACCTCTAAATCAGTTGGGCCTAGATACACCTTACTGTTCACCTATTCATACCCCTGTTCATTCAACACCTCACTCTCCACTTAAAATCATGGAAAATGTAGATGCAAATTAGCCACCTAACCCACCAAATCCACCACCTGCATGGAGGGCTAGATCACCATTAAACTTAACACCTCCTTTGCATGACTTACCTTAGGATTTTTATAAAATGTTTCCTAAGTTTGAGCCAAGTGGAAATATTTTGGTAGATGATCATTTGCAAAGCTTTTACTTGGCTATAGAAGGGCTATGGGCTAGAGAACATGAAGATGTAGTCTGCAGATTGTTCCCTCATACCCTGAAAGGAGTAGCAACCTCATGGTATTTTTCTCTTCTTGCAAACTCAATCATAGACTGGGATACATTTGAAAGAATATTTAGAAGTAAATATGCAGTCCAAAAAACTTATGTAGCTCTGATGAAAGGGTTATGCGCTTTAAATAAATAAAGAAAGGAAAAAGTGCATAGTTTCACTCAAAGGTTTGTTGCTTATCTAAATAATTTTTCTGCAACTGATAAACCATCTGATAAAGTTTTGAGTGAATACTATACTTCAGCTCTAGGGCCTGAATTAGCCATGTTTTCCAAGATGCCAATCAAACCTACATTGTCAAAAACTTATGAAGAAGCTGAGAGGGTAGAAGCTGAAAAAGAGAGCATAGAAGATTATCCTGAGCAGTCGGGAGAAAAATGTTTTGAAGGAATGTTGAAAATGATGCAGAAGCTATCTAACAGAGTGATAGATTAGCAAAAAGAAAAGGAGGTTCATAAAGAATACAAGCCTTACTATGAAAGGAGAGAAGATAACAATCAATATAAACCTCCTCCACATAGTCTTGCATCAATGAATTTAACTGAGGTAGGTATGGATCATTTTTGCACCTTTCATCAGCAGCCTCATTCTGAAAAAAATTGCCCTCAATGGATCAATTCAATGACATTAGTAATGAATCAGCTATTGGACTCTAAACTAACAGAAGATGATGAGAATGAAGAAAAAAATAACCAACCCATAGAAAAACAAGAAGAGGATGCTTTGTTTTTATGGGACTGTGTCTCGCTTTTTGATACAGAAGAGGAAGGTTCATGGAAACAGGAAGAAACATCATAAACAAATGTGACAACAAGAAGTCAGGGTTTGATAAATAAAGACAATTCGATACTCCCAAAAATTAGGAGACTTCAAGAGAATGTAAAGAAAATTCAGAAGAGCACCACAACTGATAAAATACCTGAATTCATCACTATGAGTCAAAATCGAAAGAAAATCAACATGCCTGTTAAGCCTGTTAAAGAAAAGATTGATAATGTAAAAAAGAATCTCGAAGAACATAACATGGAGCATAATATTGTGGAAGCTATTAAAAGGGCTAAGGAAAAAATCTCACTATTTGAAATGTGTAATGTGCCTCAGCAGAAAGAAAAATTGTTAAAAGCACTTGAAGTACCAAAATTGTTAAAAGCACATGAAGTACGAGAGAAAAAGCTTCCCACTGATAACCAACCTGAAGAAGAAGAAATTGGTGAAGCAAGTGTGGGAGGTAAGTCTAAATACAAAACCCCACCATTTATCCTAACTTTTGAAATTTTCAACCATAACGTGCACAACTATTTAGTATACTCAGGGGCATCAGTCAATGTTATGCCACTTTCAGTCTGTAAGAAGATAAATGGACAATCCAAACCATCTACCTAGCAGGTTATTCAGTTAGACAGAACAACTGTGAAGGTAATTGGGGAAATGGAGGATGTTCTGATTCAATTATCTTCAAATGAAAAGGTATGTCAGTTCATCAATATTCTAGTAGTAGACATACCTGAGGCTTATGGACTTGTTTTGAGTCGGGATTGGTTAGCAAAGCTAAATAGATATTTTGCATCAGATTGGTCACATCTGGGGTTTCCTCATAAGGGAAGTCCCAATCAAATAAAATTATTAATAGAGCCCCACATGAAGCACAATGTCACTCAATTGGAAGAAAAAAATGAAACATTGAATTTTGTGTTGGGAAATTATCTAATTGAGCTAGAACCGAGAAACTACCAAGCGAACGAAGCTAGTGGTACACCAGAAACCCAACCCGATCTCCTTCGATTTTCACGGGCTGATGAGACTGATTGTAAAATGGTATATGTATTTTTTGATAATGGGTAGGCCTTTTTCAATTTGTAGTCAAGCCTAGCCACTCAACTTACAAGTTACCAGATTTACAAGGGTGGGCAAAGAACTGACCAGTTAGTGGTTTAGTTCTCAAACTTTATTTTTCTTGGCTTTTTATTTCTTGATTATCTTGTACATAAATAAACTGATTTGGTTGTTTATTTTTTATTTATTTCTGTTTGTTTTAGTTGGATTTTGATTGATTTCAATAAAAGAAGCAAACTTTTGGTTGCATGGAGAGCATCAAAATTATGGATTAACTAAAATCCTTGATTATAAGACTGTGTATTATTGATTTATCTGAAAGAATTCTTCTAGATTAGTAGTTTTCCTAAATGGATATGAACACATTGAAGTCCTACTTAATCCTTGTAAAATAACTTAGGATCAAAAGGTCTATAATACTCTTTCGAGGGTCCATCCATCTCACATTTCAAAATGTCTTCAAGGGTGACAAAAAAATACCCATGGAAAGAAAGCAGGGTAAATAGTATATTATATATAAATGACCCCATGCCAATAATTGAAATCCAAAAGGAAAATAAAAGTCAAAAAATATCCTAAGAAAGCAATATGTATCAAAACAAAGTGCTAAACCATATGAGTACATGATTGCCAAAGTTCTTCTCCATCTGTGAGCTGAAAAATCAATACATCTCTCACACAAAAGGACACTATGGATAGAGGAGCCTGAATAAAAATTTAGAAAGAAAGGCATGCAGGAGGACTCAAAAAGGACAAAAAAGTCCAAAAGCACAAAAGTGTAGAATGGCATGGGAATGAGGAACAAATGAATATTTTTGTTTACCATATGTTACAATCCTATGGTGTCCAAGTTGGGAGCTACCTGAAGATAGAGGTAAAAAAAGAAACTCATATTCCTAGCCTCAAAAGAGTTATCTTGACTTTGAAATCTTGGTATCCATTTTCCTAAATTGGACTATCATCAATGATTAAAAGTACATACATTTTCCATCTGAGAAATCCATACATCTAGAAGAATTCAACATGTTTGTTTTATTGTCAAATAGTCTGTTACTTAAGGAAGAAATTGTCCAAAGATCTGGGTTCACCAAGTAGTCGCCAATTGTTGCAGCTGCAACTTTTTTCCAAATTTTTGAAAAATTTTGGACCCTCCTTTTGATTTTATCTTGCCTGGATTTATTTGGTTTTCTGACCTCTATTTTTTCCCTTTGCTACAAATTTGGATTTTCTTGATTTTGAATTGAGGTCAATTGTTTCCTTTGTTTTGGAAGTTGGATGATCTAAATCTGCCTTTGTCTATCCAAAGCTTTTGATTATGGAGTTTGTTTATTTTTTAACATTTTCTCTATCGATGATTTTGTTTTAGCACTATCGAAAGTCAGTTGAGTTTTGAGTCTGAACTTTAGTTATCTATGCCGCCATTGTTTCGAAGGTTAAACGAACTGATTTCATTGCTTCCCAGCCAAGAATATTTGAACACTTAATGTTTGTTTTGATTTTATCAATGATCGTTGTTGGATGCCAGTTGAGCAACGAATCGGGGCATTAGTTCTCTATGTCACCGATGGATAGTTTTACTTTCACCGATTCATTGAAACCTTTTTTCTTTGCGATGTTTTTTTTTCGTTGTTGGAATTTTATTAAAGTTTGAGTCGAGGCATTATTCCTCTATGCTGCCAATGGAAATTAATGTTTTTCGTTGAGGAGCTTTTATCTCCTTTTTTTATTTAAAAAAAACTTTACTTTTTTACTTTCGGTGTTTTTGTTTTATTAGCGGTCGGAGTTTTAGTCTTTAACGACGCCACTTTTTCGGAGGCCTTGTTGTTTGTCTCGCTGACACTACGGAGTATTTTGTGTCTCGGGGTTCTGATGAGTTAGTCATTAGTTGCTTCGATCGCCAATGATTTTCTATTATCGAAGAATCCTTAGTCGATATGACTTGCACCATTGCGGCTTTTTAGTGAACTATCTCGCTGATGATTAGTGGTTCTGAGCTCCGACCTTTAGCCTTAGTTCTTCTGATTGCCGATGTTTTCAGTTTGTTCTGTAATCCATAGTCAGTTTGTTTTCTACCATTGTGATGGCGTAGTGAAATAACCTGCTAATTCATTAGTGGTCCCAATCTCCGATGCTTAACTATCAT
>LPNX010369635.1:12161-50041 GCA_001517045.1 Pseudotsuga menziesii | reverse complement strand
TATTATTTTATTATTTTAACCATTATTTTATTATTTTAACTATTATTTTATTATTTTCCTTAGGAGGCCCATTTTAGACCCCAAAATTCCTCTAATGGGTTTTTAGTTGTTGGCAATGCTGACACTACGGAGAAGTTAAATATTATAGCCCCGACACTTAGCATTAAAAGTATCCAATGCCGTTTGACTTAATAGTCTCACGGGACCCGTAGTCTATTCGTTGTCCACCGCTACAGCTATGAATAGGAATATTCTTCCGTAGTCTTTAGTTATTTCGATCGCTGATGGTTTTCATTTGATCGCGGAAGCCGTAGTTTGTATGTCTTCTGTCGTTGCGGCTCCTTAGCGAACTAGTCGTCCGATGCTTAGTGTTCAAAACTGCCGATAGGGTCTTTGTGTTGTTTTCATAGGTGACAGATGTTTCTATTTTTGGTCGAGTTGGGGTTTCTCTTAGATGAATAGCACCTATTAGGGTTCATATTTGGCGGTTACATTGTTATGATTCATGCTTTCATGATTTCGAGTTAGTCCAGATGTGGCCTGGATTCAGGTAAAGAATATTTTTATTGAGCTTGTGATCTTAGTTTGGACAATGGATTTAGCGGATTTCAAGACACAAACTTGCAGGATTTCTTTGTTTTGTCATTTTTTCATGCATTAACACTATATATAGTTTATTTTACAAAATGCATACGGAGAAGGTAAATGGACTGATACAGTTTTTTGGTTATTCATGACAGGGTGATTGCTGCTATAGAGAAGATATGTCTAGAAGACAGAGTAGAAGAAAGGAGGCAGCAAGGAAGAAAGAGAAAGAAAACGAAGAAGCAGAAAGGAAGAAAGAGAAGAAGAAAGTAAGGGTCTGAGATCTGAATAGACCGATAGCAGTAGAGGCCCAGGCTTGGGAAAAGTTCATCAGCAACCAAGCTGGTCTCTCTTTATAAAAGTGATATTAAATTATAATTTAACGTATTGTACAACACTCACTAAAAGACAAATTTGTGAGATTAAATGATTGGGGGGGATCCCAAAGGTCACAGGGGGAGCCCAAAGGTGATAAGGGGCAGCCCAAAGGTTTTGTTGTTTTGTATAAAAATAGGAAAGTTAGATGTAATAAGAGACTTTTTCCCAGATATATTTGTGAGAGTATGTTGTAAGAAGAACTCTTTCCTTTCGCAATAAGGAAATTACAAGTTTCCTGTTGGAGAAATCTTGGTGGAAGGTTTCAAATGTTGTGCTATGGATTTGTTGAATGTGAACTATTTCATTTTCAGCTATTGTCCATTAACTATGAGATCGTTCTAACTCTTTGAACCTATGTTCTTGTTATGAATGCGCTCTATTTTATTCTATGAAATTTCCACTATGAGTAATGAACGCTTTTTATAAACAATGAGCTATCTTGTTGTTCATATATCTATTGATGTTCATGTGTTTTCAATTAAATAATAGCTATCTGTGATTTTTCTTAATGCATGCACATAAATACATTACTCATTGATAAATGATAATCTTGCTCCCTAGGGATAGGTTAGATAGTTAGTTTTAGTTTCTTGCTGTGTGTGATTTAGATGTGAGTGAGTTAAGACGAGAGGTAAGAACTTGCGCATCACATTGTGACCTCTCGTATTCTCTATCAATATACATTCTTATATAGGCACTTGCATATCATACTTAAACATAAAAAAATAAAAAATACACACGGTGGACCGGGCCGTAACCCATAAAACCTTTAATTTTGTTACTTGACCTACTGTAGCCAGACCGTAAACCAGACAGATTCTCCATACCAAATAGTAATGGGCTAGTTGGGAAAGTTTACTAGGGAGAATCCCTAACTATTGTTACCTACAAATTTCCAGGCCTCAACATGTTGGTGCTTAAGGAGTGTTGGAACTTTGTTGACTATTCAGGTTCTTAAATTGCAATGCATTTCCCCTTGCATTGTGTTGTACAGTGAGTTTTGGTTTTTCCAAGTTGTTCTAATTTTCACTAGCATGATTTATTGTCGAAATAAATATTTTTCTACTTGGCTTCTTTCCACATTTGTTCATTGTAAATAATAGTGGGATTAATCCAAAGATAGGGTTCATCATCTCGTATCATTGTATGTACCTTTTAGTCATTGGAAGCAAGAATTTTATAACCCTTGGTCAAGTAAGATATCCATAACCTATCGTTTGCAACAGTTATATGCTTTTGAAGACATTTTATCATTGTAGCCATGAGCAATCCTATGCCAGATGGTTATTCAACATGATGCATTCAGGACATGGATTCAAAATGTGTTTATTTTGATAGCATCTTGACATGTTCAAGAAAATTGACTATTTGGCACGATAAATACATTTGATAATAGTTCAACGTTATTAGTTTCAGAGGAGATTATTTAGATACTCTGTAAGAACTTGGGGACACCAAAGTAAGCAAGATTGTTGGTCTAGTTTATTCTATGTATTTCCATGATTCTTCATAGTAATGCTAGTTCTTAACAAGTGTTGGAATTTTGTTGACTATTTAGGTTCTTAAATTCTAGTGTCTTTTCCCTTGCATTGTGTTGTAAAGTTAGTTTTGGTTTTCATAGTTGTTCCAAGCTTCATTAACCTGAGGTATTCTCTCAACAGATATTCTCTACTTGAATTCTTTCCAAATTTGTTTATTGTAATTAATATTGAGATTAATCCAAACACATAGTTCATCATATTATATGTACCTTTTAGTCATTGGATGAAAGAAACTAATAACCCCTGGTCAAGTAATACTTCTGTAACCTATATTCTGGAACATTTGTCTACTTTTGAAGACATTTTATAATTGTAGCAGTGATAAATCTTGTTCCAGATGGTGATTCAGTAGGAGACCTTCAATACATGGATTCAAAATGTTTTGATTTTGATAGCATATTGACATGTTCAAACAAATTAACTATTTAGTATTTTAAATACAGTTGTTAATAGTCCAATTTTTTTACTTCCAAATGACCTTATTGAGATACTGTGTAAGCACTTTGGGACACCAAAGTAGTCAATGTTTTCGGTGTATTTTATGCTATGTACTTGCATGACACTTCAGAGTAATGTTGGTTCTCAAGAAACATTGGAGTTTAGTTCACCATTCATGTTCTTAAATTCCAACGACTTTTCCCTTGCATTGTGTTGTACAATTAGTTATGGTTTTTGCAGTTGTTCTAAGATTAAGTATCCTTAGGTTTTTGTCTCGATAAATATTTTTCTAACTGACCTCTTTCAACATTTGTTTAGTAACTAATATTCATATTAATACAAAGACAATTTTCATCATCTCGTATGTACCTTTTAGTCATTGGATGCAAGAATTTTATAACCCTTTGTCAAGTAAGACTTCTATAACCTATCGTTTTTAGAACTTGTCTACTTTTGAAGACATTTTATCATTGTAGCGATGAGAAATCCTATGCCGCATGGTGATTTAGTAGGAGGCCTTCTGGATATGGATTCAAAATGTGTTAGTTTTGATATCATCTTGACATGTTGCAACAAATTGACTATTTGGTATGATAAATACAATTTTTAATAGTTTAGTTTTGTTAGTTTCAAATGAGCTTATTGAGATACTCTGTAAGCACTTGGGCACACCAAAGTAGTCAATATTGTTGGTATAGTTTATCCTATGTATTTTAACGATGCTTTAGAGTAATGTTGGTTCTCAAGAAGTGTTGGAATTTTTTTTCCTATTTAGGATTTTAAATTCCAACTGCTTTTCCCTTGCATTGTGTTGTAAAGTTAATTTAGGTTTTCTGAGTTCTTAAAAGCTTTAGTAGCCTAAGGTTTTTGTATTAGTAGATATTTTTCTACCTTATCTCTTTCCACATTTTTTTATTGCAATTAATATAGGGATTAATCCAAAGACAGAGTTCATCATGTCATATGTACCTTTTAGTCATTGGATGCAAGATTTATATAACCCTTGGTCAAGTAAGACTTTTGTAACCTATATTGTGGATCACTTGTATGCTTTTGAAGACACTTTATCATTGTAGCCATGATCAATCTTATGCCATATGGTGATTCAACATGAGGAATTTAGGACATAGATTCAAAATGTGTTGATTTTGATAGCATCTTGACATGTTGTAGCAAATTTACTATTTGGCATGATAAATACAATTGTCAATAATTATATTTTATTAGTTTCAATTGAGCTTATTTACATACTTTGTAAGCACTTGGGGACACCGAAGTAGTCAATATTTTTGGTGTAGTTTATGTTATGTATTTCCATGATGCTTTAGAGTAATGATGGTTCTCAAGAAGTGTTGGAATTTTGTTGACTATCCAGGTTCTTAGATTCCAATGGTTTTTCCATTTCATTGTGTTGTACAATTAGTATTGGTTTTCGTAGTTGTTCTAAGGTTTAGTATCCTTATTTTTTTGTCTAAACATATACGTTTTTACTTGGCCTCTTTCCACATTTTTTTATGGTAATTAATATTGGTATGAATCCAAAGATAAAGTTCATAATCTCCTATGTACCTTTTGGTCATTGAATGCAAGAATTTTATAACCCTTGGTCAAGTAAGACTCTTTTGCAACACTTGTCTTGTTTTAATGACATTTTATCATTGTAGCCATGAGAAATCTGCCAGATCATTAGTTAGCAGGAGGCCTTCAGGACATGGATTCATAATGTGTTGATTTTGATACCATCTTGACATGTTGCAACAAATTGACTATTTGGTATGATAAACAGTTATTAATAGTTCAAATTTGTTAGTTTCAAATAAGCATATTGAGACACCTTGTAAGAAATTGGGGACACCAATTTAGTCAATATTGTTGGTGTATTTTATGCTTTGTATTTCCATGATGCTTCATAGTAATGATGGTTCTCAATAAGTGTTGGAATTTTGTTGACTATTAAGGTTTTTAAATCCAACATATTTTCCCTTGCATTGTGTTGTACAATCAATTTTTGGTTTCCCATTTATTCCCACTAATGTTGAAGAAGCATTTATGACCATGGCATCAGAAAAAAAATAAAGAGAAAATGAGGTAAGCATGATGCAAATATGATCAATTAGAAATGGTGCTTCCAAACTCAAAGTTTTTCTCTGAAACCAACTATTAATTGGAGTGCATGATACGATGGTTTTCTATGTTTCACCCTTCTATTTTTTTTTATTTCAAATTCAAGATAGAAATTCATCCAACAATGAACAATGGAAAATATGACACAATGAATGTTGGTGGGATTCATCCTATTCCCATTCTTAGACTACTAGTATTTTGACTATACTCTGAAAAATTTGGAAATTAATATGTTGTGACTATATAAAGTTGTGTCGATGTTGCATGCATAAATATCCATTTTGACAATTTACATAACCATGATATAAATTTTAGAGTGTTAAGGATATTTATAGCTTCATACAATCATTTAGGACAAACCCATTAACATGCGAATGATTTTGCAGATGGAGGAAAAAGAGAAATTATTGAGATTGCATGCATATTCTCATTTATTTATCTTGAACATTAGAGAGATAAAATAGTTGGTAATAACTTACTAGGTTCTAGAATTCAATTGTTCTAGTCAAAAGTATACATATGAATGGATGTCATGCACATGAAGATACCTTTGAAATTATGATATATCTATGGTTTGTATTTAATAGACATGAAAAACCAACAAACATGAACTTGAAAAAAAAAGTAAATATGGTTTCATAAAATACAAAGGTCATTTATGTGGCAGGGAAAAATGAGCAGGTTAATATTAGAAGGCTTATTTGGTGGTTTGAATGATGTTTAAATTATGCTTATAGTAACCGATATAGGATTTCAATAATTTGATGAAAATATTTTTTATTTATTTGAAGTTTTATAACCCTTCTCATCTCATACAATTGGGCTATAGGAATGATAGTATAAATGCGATAAGATAGATCTATGCTAGTTATATGTTGCAAATAGCCATGTATCACGTAATGCAAGTATTCTAAGACTTTAAGGGTACTAGCTCAATGGAAGTGAATATGATTTTAAGGGTGCTAGCTCAATGGAAGAGAATTTGATTTTTAAGGGTAGTATCTCAATGGAAGAGAACATGTCTTACAGGCATTATATTAGTGGTTTGATTCCTCCATACCCTATCTACATAAACCGATGACTAAATAAGACTAAATTAGTGACCAAAAAATGAGAGATATGTGACCAACAAATGGGATATAAGCAACCAAAAAATGACCAAAATTCACATATAAATGACCAAATGTTAGTTTTGGTGGCTAATTTTTGGTCTCTTATCACGCGACCAAAAATGTGGTCCCATTTAGTTTGGTTAATTATAGTTCCCTTGTGGTCATTCATTTGGTCATATTTTTTGTCATTCATTTGGTCGCATATTTGGTCATTAATTGTGGAAATTAATGACTAAATGATGTGACCCAATTATTGACCAAACATATGACCATATTAATGACCAAATATATGACTAAATTAATGACCATACACCAAACTATAAATGATCAAACTAAATGTGAACACATTTTTTGTCACGTGATAAGAGAGCAAAAATTAGCCACCAGTGGTTTCCAAATCAAAAGTAATAATTTATATGCTAATTTTGGTAATTTTTTTTGTCACTTATCTCTCATTATGTACTAGTGTTGGCTCTAGTATAAGAAATGCACATTAGTTATGCATGATGAATATTTCAATGCATGGATTGATTATTCCAAGAAGGAAATTTGAATTTCTAATGCATGGGTGCATGATTGGCATGCAACCATTCACTAAGTTTGAATGGCATGACTTTTGAATTGTTATTAATATGATGCACATATGGAAAGTTCATAAGAGTTGTAATAATGGGTTTCTCTTTTGTATTTATCTATGTTCTCTCTTATGGGGAAATTCACTTATGTTGTAAAAGTCATTCTATGGAATCTATCTATTATACTATGAAGAATTTCTAGGTTTTTTCACCCTCTCTATAAAGAGGATTTTCCCTATGCTACATCTTTTATTATGTGGATGAGTTATTATGTGTGATGGAATGTTAATTGTTACACGTGTTCAGTACACTATTTTTCAAAGTTTTAAATTTTGAACTTATCCATATTCTCTCAAAATAATAACATGGTATTATAGCTTACGACATGAAGCCTACATGATCCTAAGGAGTTGAGAAAATTTTGAGAGTCATGGCATTAATATCTGTCCGACCGGATGATTGATGGATATTCCAACTTTACCACATGGAAGGTGAGAATATTAAAGATTCTTTAGGAGCATTACCTAGATTGTTACATATCCGTAGTGGTGGAGGATACTTCAAACAATCTAGGATAAATCCCAAGAATGTCAATATGCATCATTCCCATCACTGTTCTAGGTAACAAAATATGTTGATAATTTCCAATCAAACCATGAACAATCAACCAAAACTGTTGAAAAACCACTTCCCAAATCGGTTGATTTATCTTAATCAAAAGCGTATTTCAAAAATTCACAATGGTTTGGGAGATATGGACAAGTACTTAAATATAAAGTTTTTTTCAGAATTTTGTTGTGACTAGTTCTCAAAACTGGATGAATTGTTTAAAGTACTTCGCGATTTGTGGATTGGATATTATCCTTATTGAATGGATTTTCTATAAGAAGAAAAAAGTTCTTTCATGCAGAGGAGAAGGAGTTGAATAAAGAGTTTGACAAATCAAATATTAGTTCTTCCATTGTCAAAAGAAGGGCCACTTTGCATGAGAGTTCCATGCAAGGAAGAACAGTGGAGAAAGACTTCATGCACCTACCAATATAGAAGGAGGTGAACCTTTTTAGAATAAATCATCTAAGAAATAGGATGATATAAATAAGTATTTATTTTAGTGAAGAAGAGCATTCACTCTAGTATGCATGGGATCCTTTTCCCCTTGAAGAGACTTGTTACATATTGCATGAGTTCAATTTTACAGTGTTTAAAGTTGGAGTGAATAAAGAATGACTCTATCAATCTTTGCAAGGATGAAAATATCAAGAGGGATCCCACAAAACAATAAAAGATAAGTACTTGTATTTTTTTTATCATATGTTGCTATAAAAATATAATTCAAAAAGTTTTGAATTTTTTCATTAGTCATATAGAAATATGAATTCGTGGTATTTGGAATTATGTTATAACATGACGAGCAGATAGATTGTTGTCTGTATTTGGTTGGCATGATGTAGATCTCATGAAGTCCATATTATGAGATATCGTATAGGGCTGACATAAACTTATATAGGACTAGTATAAGACTATAAAATATTTTTCATGAGATATGAGATATGGATATAGAGATGCATTGATTTATTTAATGAGATATGTATATTGAACTAATTTAGGACTGATATAGGGATGAAAAATGTTACATGAAATATGTATGGGGTTACATTGAGTCACTAAATTAAAATGTGTACATAAATGTCCAAATCATTATCAGTATATTTAAAGTATTTAGGTAAATAAAAATCATGAGTATGAAATGATTCTAACCATTAGAAAAATACTTATTGTAGGGAAAAATCATATGCCTTGACCTACAACTAAAGAATGACATGTATGTGGACTCACTCTGATGGTTGATCCTGAAAGAGATAAGATGAGGGAGTTCCTGTTCTTTTTAGGAAGATGATGAAATATAATCCCTAATACTATTATGAAATATGTGAAAAATCCTGAAGAGATTTGACCATATTTACTCAGATGATTTCTTATGGCAGGAATAACTTTAATATGTTTCAACCATAGGTGAGCACGAGTCTCTATGATGGAGGAACCAGATTATGATTCTCACATTCTAATGGAGAGAGGAAGAAGCTATATTTTTTTAGAAATAATAGATCAATTCTATGTGCAATGATGCTAAAAATAAGCATAGGAAATAGATCTTGCTACAAAGAATTCTCACAAGCATACACAGGAAAAATAGAGAGAAGAAAAGAGATTGTATCACATGAATGAAGAGATGAATATTGGTGTGTATCCTTCCATTGACTAATGATGAATAATAGTGTACATAAATATTACATCCCTCATAGGAAAATCTAGTTGTATGGAGACAACTCATAAATATAAAAAAGGATGACTTACCAAAATATAGCAAAGCCCCATAGGTGGCTAAAGAACTTCCCAAATCTATCAAGGAACTCACGAGTTGGAAAAATCATGAGTGATTTTTCAAGAAAATGGAAAAAACATGCTAATCCTAGAAAATGGAGGAAAAGTCATGAAGGATGGGTTGGAAACAAAAGCACCCAGTTTCCTAGTTTGATTAGCTTTGCCTTATCCACAGAAAAGCAAAAAAGAAGAATAAAGCAGAATTTGCTGTAAAGTGTTGTATACTAATTTTGGATGGTCAAAAGGTGGTCAATATCAACTCAGAATTAGAAATAAACCATTCCTAGGATATAGATGGAATGTATTGACTTTAAGGTGCAAGTGGATGCCAACTAATGAAGCTAGTGGGTGAATAATTGATCAAATAATGATTAATTATTTAATCCTAAGTTATGAGTGGGTTTAATATATTCCAAAACCCCCTTATAAGTTTGAATTTATGATGGTATGCCAAAAAAAATAGATGCATATATGGCCCAACAACAAGGCTATGGTCACCCTTTAACAATTATTATGTCTAGAAAAGTGAGGAAAGAGGCAAAACCACAGAGGGAAAATACTCCCTCAAGAAGGGACAAGGCACAAAATTTTAAAATAATATTTGTTCAACATATCCTTATCTTCAATTTGAATGAGCTAAGTGAAATGCTTCCGGATGGAAGGCTTGTTGAAGAAATCACGAACTCCATGATCATGTGCTGGAGTGTAGAACCTGAAAGAAGGAAGAGGAGAGACTCCTTGTATCTCATCATCTGATGAAGTAGGAGAATTATATAAATGCTTCTTTATTCTATAAAACTCTGATCTGCAAACAAAATCTGAAATGTAAAAGAGATCTGTACATACTTCTTCCCAGAGAGTACCAAAATTAAGACAATTTATTTCACACCCAATTCCTTGAATAGCTGCAAAATTGTGATGTCAATCACATGTCAATATTCCAATATGATGTAGCACATTTATAGATATGATATGACATTGATAAAAATATTATATATCAAAAATATTATCATATGGAATAGCCAGGATAAAGCCTTTAGTGGCTCCATGAGGATATAGGGCTAGACTAGGAAAATTATGAGCAACTGGGGAAAACTGATAGGTGTAAAAATATGAATGATGGATGGGCATAAGATCTGAACTGTAAGTGTTTAGAAAATATCCAAATATGTTTAATATCAGTCCAAATATGACTAATGACATGGATAACCAGCCACTAAATGATAGGAAAGACTTCAAACCATGTAAGATAAATATCACTGCATAAGAGACCAATAAGGAATCAAGTAGTGAGCTTGGGATTTGTATAGTCTTAGGATTATTCATAGGTATGATATATGATATGGATGGTGGTATGATATGTGTATAAACCTGAAAATATGATTCTAAATCAGCATCCAAAGGATCACATATAAGAATATCATTAGACTCATGGGAATACACTAGTAATGAATCCTTTGTATGAAAGGAGGAAAGAATGAGATGTTCAAAATCTTCAAGTAGGTTTTGAGTATTGATGCCAATAACAAAGGAAGAGATTCTGAAGCACATGATATCAAGTACGGTAAGTGGTACAACAAAAATAAGTCTTGATTTGTATAAGCCAACATTTTGGAAATCACTAGGTTGCGCACCATCAATGAGAGAGGTATGCACAAGGTGTGAAGAATCTGGCACATAGATCTTAGAATCTAAAATAGGAGATTTAGAGAACAATGAATGGTTTATAGGATCATAGAAAACAGCAATAGCAGCTCCATATGTTACTTTTTTTTCATTATTAGTATCACAAGAAGAAAAATCACCTTCAAGAGACACAAAAAAAGGTGGCTCTTCAATATTTGATTCTTGATTGAAGGAGCAAGCATTCGAATCAAAGAGGGAAAAAACAACATGAATTGTATGAGACACTGATTCATTGTGATCAACTTCATCAGTGAATTTAGAGGACAATAAATCTTGATAGAGATGCTAGGTTGCTCCATGCTTCATCTTTTATTTCCTGCAAACCAAAAGCTTTGTCCAAATTCTTCCAGAGCTCAAATGAATACTCAGCAGAATCTATGAGATGATATATATTTGGAGACATTCCCAAACACATAATTCCATAATATCTATCACAATTATTTATCCAATCAACATTTTCTTCATAAGACTCAAGTTCACTCAATGCACCAATGGAGACATCAAAGAGACATTGCCTCTTCAATTATGCACTCATCTTTGGCTTCCAATTAGCATTGTTGAAAGGAGATAGTAGAGAAATTTTGAATCCATATTGAATTTGTTGATATGCTCTAGGAGATATTCTCTACAACCTGCAAAACAAACTAGGATAAAATCTTGTAAGCTAGATAAGCTCTTCTTTAGAGAGGGATAGGAGACTAGATGCACTCCCCAACTCTGTAGAACTTAATCAACCTTGCTTCTCTGAAACCATGTAGGAGATGGAAAGGTTATGCTACATGTAGCTCTAATACCATGTAGAAATAATAGATCAATTCTATGTGAAATGATGCTAAAAATAAGCATAGGAAATAGATCTTGCTACTAAGAATTCTCACAAGCATACACAGGAAAATAGAGATAAGAAAAGAGACAGAATCACATGAATAAAGAGATGAATATTGGTGTGTATCCTTCCATTGAATAATGATGAATAATAGTGTACATAAATAGTAAATCCATCATAGGAAAATCCAGTTGTATGGAGACAACTCATAAATCTCAAAAAGGCTAACTTACCAAAATATAACAAACCCCCATAGGTGGCTAAAGCACTTCCCAAATATATCAAGGACCTCAGGAGTTGGAAAAAACATGAGTGAGTTTTCAAGGAGATGAAAAAAACATTCTAATCATAGAAAATGGAGGAAAATTCATGAAGGATGGGCTAGAAACAAAAGCACCCAGTTTCGTAATTTGACTAGCTTTACCTTATCCATAGAAAAGCAGAAAAAGCAGAAAAAGCAAAATAAAGCAGAATCTGCTGTAAAGTTGTATACTAATTCTTGATGGTCAAAAGCTATTCAATATCAACCCAGAATTAGACATAAATCATTCCTAGGATATATATGGCATGTATTGACTTTAAGGTGCAAGTGGATGCCAACTAATTAAGCTAGTGGGTGAATAATTAATCAAATAATGATTAATTATTTTATCCTAAGTTATGAGTGGGTTTAATATATTCCAACAATTTTCTAGCTCATGAAGAACATGTGAAACTAGTTGGTGTATCTTATGTTAAGAGGAGACCTACATGATGCTCATATTCAAAAGGAAGATCACAAAAATATTCAAGAATTGTTTTATAAGTATTTATAATAGAGGTGTGGCCGTCACCAGATAAGATTTTCCCTAGTTAAGGAAAATATGCAGTGAGAACCTAAATAGTTTCAGGATGATGCATTGTAAGACCATAGCCACACATATGAAGATGAGTCTGATTCTTAATTTAGATTTGGAGGATCTAAAATGTCAGTTGAGATGTATTTGGTTAGCACCATGATCGATTATATACCTTGTAGTCTGTACATTGACATGCACAACAAATCATGTGTTTGAGATTCCTACTTGGTACAAGTGTATGTGGATGTAAACATTCACTCATGGATGTGTTTGAGATTTCAAATATATATGGATTATGACTAATGCAGTGATAGAGGAATATCACATATATTACTCTATATAAAGAATGTTAAAACTCTATGACATTTAGAGCGAGTTATATCCGAGACATGGTATAGATAATAGAATTACAACTTTAGTATATATCTATAAATAAGAACTATAGGGAAAACATTCACTCATGGATCCTGAATCATATGGATAGTAGTGAATGGCCCAAGAATAGTTTCTTTTTGGATAGAAACCAAGAGTGATTAATATTTATTGATTAGACAAGATTTAGTCATACCTCTTGTGAATGTCAAGATTGAGTTATATCTCTTTTGTTGATCAGTACAAATCCACATATAAGAATCATTACCAGCATTCTTAAGAAGCCTCTAGCCATGACACGCATATCATAGTACAGAAAGAATCTTCCAGTTGAGGAGGGAGTATTGGTGTGTAACTTAATAGGAATCAATATGTAAAGTCCTCACAAGTAAGTTATGGTACATGAATCATGAAAACAACGGTTGTGATACCTTATGGATAAAATCCATATGAGTATAGGCACTGTCAAGGTATCTCATACTATCATATACTCTAGAAGAGTTATAGTAGGGATCGTTATACAACAATTAAACCTCCTAGAAAGGTAGTTGGGGTGCTACAGTATAGAGGGAAGAATATGAAATCACTGAGAAGTGATAAAGACTTCAAGAACATCACAAAGAATGTTAATCTAACAAAACACTTCTCTGGAAAGTAGAAGATTCCAGATATCAACAAATACTGAAGATTGAATGAAAAGACGATATTTTATTTCTGCAAGATATTACACATTTAATATATCGTAAAATCTTGTATGTGCTGGATTTGAAATCCATGGTTTCTAAGTTTAGAGAAACTGTATTTTGAATCGGATCTAGGTGATGCTACTATGTATAAGTAGTTGGTTTCTCTCTGAGCAGAATTATTGTATTTTATGCTTGCTACTAAGCATATGATTGAGTACCTTTGAGGTACATTAGAATATGTTCTTTATCATAATTGAGACATGGTATACCTATTCTTTTTATCCTGAGATAAGTGATGTATATTACAGCTAGTACAACAAAATCTAAAGTGTATTAGGGTTGGTAATACAAAAGCAAGGTGTATGTCAGAGAGTAATGCTAAACAAAAATATTTTTTGTGGATAGTACTATCAGCTAAGAAAAAAACTATCTAAGAATTTTATTTGTGATGGTTGGAGAGAGTGACCACACTTGTCATTACTAGAGAACATGACCATACTATGATGGTTGGGGAGGTTTACCATACTTGTAATGACTAGAGAGTGTGACCATATTTTGTATGTGTATTAAGTTGAGTATGCATATCCAATAGAGTATGTGTATCCAATTGATTATGGGTATCCATATGAATATATCCAATTGAGTTATGTATGCATTTCCATATTTGTTATGATAAATCACATTAAGATGAATTTTGATTTCATAAGAGACATGTTCATGTAAAATGGATTTTCAATTCATAGTTATTGATGATTAGATTACAAATATGTGGTCAAATACATTGTTAGTGACAAAGTTCGTATACTTTTGAGATAATGTTAGTATGGAATAAAATGACTTGTAAAATAGAGAATATCTTCCCCACTGAGACGGAGTGTTAAATGCACAACATCAGGAGTCATTCTATGGACTTTGTGAGTCATATCAAGTCAGGAATTATGACTCATATAATTTACTATCTATATCCTCATATGATTGAGGTGGCGATTCTCATACTGAATTCTTAAGGTTGTAGAATTTTGTGTAATATCAAGTCAATGATTCTCATAGATGGTACCCTATCAGATTGACCTCTAGCTATGGAGATGGGTTTGTCAGTAACGTAAAGATGAATTTATGAGTAATATCAAGTTAGTCTTATGAGTAATATCAATATTGTATACTTGTGAGTAATATCAAGTCCTACCTATATCCTCATCTTTTGAGGTGGCATGCTTTACCTGGTAAATAGGTTATACTATATGATGTATTACTAACCATGGTCATTTGAGATGGATAAAGCTACTAAGTTTCCTCTAGAGTGAATTACTTTATCATATGACTATACGGTTAAGGGTAATATATACGATCATCAGTAGGTGTGACAATTATTTTCATTATAATATGATATGATAGCTTATTAATATACCATGCATTAAGATAAAGAGATGAGAAATAAAGAGAAAGAAAAAGAGAATTTGAAATTACCATGAAAATGTCTGAGTGAACTCAAGTTATAATGATTCAATTAAATATGACTACCTTGATCAATGCCTTAATCAAATAATCAATTGAAATATTAATGAATGTAATCAGTTAAGTAAAGAAGAGTTCAATGTTCATAAATCAACATGCATCAATTAACTAAATAGATCCATACAAATGTTAATAAGATGATATTTCTGGGACAACACTAAAGTTCAAGCACCATGACACTTAAGTTAGCCTCCTAACTAAGTGGTCATGCATTTGGTTAAATATTGAGTTCAGTTTAATGACAATTAAACTATCACTAAAGATATTCTTCGAAGGTATCGAGAATTTCTTATACATGTAGAAGAATCCTAGGAACTAATTTTGCACCAGTACAAGAAAGGTACATTAGTTGTGCATGGTGAATCTTTCAATGCATGGATTGATTATTCCAAGAAGGAAATTCAAATTTGTAATGCATGGGAAAATGATTCACGTCAAACCATTCACTGGGATTTGCATGGCATGAGTTTTGACTTGTTATTAATATGTTGGGCATATGGCAAGTTCATAACACTTGTAATAGTGGATCACTCTTCTCTATTTCTATGTGTTCTCTCTTATTAGGCAATCTTCTTATGTTGTAAAATTTATTCTCTACAATCTATCTATTATACTATGAAGAATTGTTGGGTTTTTCCATCGTCTCTATTAAGAGTATTTTCCATAGGATACATCTTGTCCAATTTGGATGAATTATTGTGTGTGATGGAATGTTAATTGTTACATGTGTTTAGTACTCCATTAATAAAATGAAAGCTTAAGTTGGGTTGCATCATTCTTCCATGTTTATGATTTACTATGATTATGTTCCTTAATGTCCTTTATCGCAATACTACATAGCCATTAAAAAAATTAGTCACGATAATTTCATAATGTGACATAACCATAAAGAATTATCACAATTAGACAAAATGCCTTCAGAATTTCACATTAAAGCATAACAATTAAATAATGAATATCACATTGAGACATAACTATTAAATATTATTTTTAATTATAATATTAAAATGAAAATATACTAAACTATTATTTTCTATTACATAATAATATTTTATTTATGCATTCGTTATAATATTTTCATAATGTGATGTATTCTTTAAATCACGCCACAATGTTAGGGAAATATGACATAACCATGGGGAATGCAACATAAAACAAAACTACTACAAACGTTGCAATACTATATAGAAATTAAAAACATTAGTCACAATAAACCTCACAATGTCAAATAACCACGAAGGATTGTTACACTTCATCCAAAAACATTCAAAATGTTGAATTGTAACATAACCATTAAATAATATTATTTTTAATTATTCTATTAACATAGAAATATAATAAACTATTATTTTTAAATTAAACAATAAAATATTATTTTTAAATTGAACAATAATATTTTATTAATACTATGGTTATAATATTTTAATTAAATACCATGCATAATATTATTTTTTATTAATAATATAATATTTAATTATAATATTATAATTAAATAACAAATCATTAATAAAATTATAATATTTTTATATAATAATATAATTAAATAATAATGCTTTGAATTAAATTATTTTATACTTGCATTATATTCATTTAATTAAATTATATTATTTAGTTAATTATTACATTATATTTAATTAAATAGTAAATCATTTTAATATAATTTACTATATCATTAAAATATACTATTAATTTTTAAATTGTTTTACTAGTTACCATATAATATTTGAATAATATTATATTAATAAATATAATATAAAAATATTAATATATTTTATTAAACATTATTTTGTGAAGAGGTGCGTTTCTACAACTCGGGTAGGGGATGTGTGAGTCTGTCCCAAACAACCTATATAAGATTAAAAAATTAAAAATACAAGTGTTTGTGTCTATCATAGCTCATATGAAAAATAGAAACATAATATTATAACAAAAATAAAATAAAAAAGTTGAAAAAAAATGTAAAAAAATATTATAGCCTATAAAAACTAGAAACATAAGAAGAAGAAAAAAATAAAAATAAAAAATATTATAGGCAACATAAAAGGGAGAAACATAAAAAAATAAGACATGGCTATAATATAAATCTCACATCTCTGTAAAAACTGTATGAATTTATAATCTTCAATATTCATGTATCTATAATATATAAATTAATTTGAAGTGAATGAATTCAAATTAAATATTTAAAAAATTCGGCCGCATAAAAATACAACCATATTAAATTGTAGCTATAATACTTAATTTAACAACAAAAATGCACTCATAGTTTGTTAAAATGCGGCCATTATAATAGTAAGATTTGAGAATTAATAGTTAGATTTAATAACTAGCTATAACTTCAAAAAAAAGATGATTTGTTAAAAATATTTTAGTGAACATAAAACTAGAAATATAACAAGTAAGAAAATACTATAGACTTCATAAAAAAAGAAACATAAGAAGTAAAATATGCGAATAATATAAATTAGAGTTGACTACTTAAAAAAATATAAAGTTCACATCTTTGTGAACACTATTATCAAAGAAACAAAATATTAGATTAAACTCAAACATGTTAATAGTGTATTACCATATATGTGAATAGTGTATTATCATATGCGGTGGATAAAAAACATATGAATCTCACATCTTGTGAACAATGTATGTATTTATAATTCTCAATATTCATGAATCTACAATATAGAGATTTAAATGTAATGAATGAATTAAACAATATTATTTTAAATATTAAAAAATATAATAAGTTAACAAATGCAACTTTAATAGTTATTTCAACAACAAAAAAGAAATCATAATTTGTTAAAATGCATCCATAATAATAATTATAATGGATAACTAATTATAATTCAAAACAAAGAGAGATTAAAAAAAAAAATTATAAACAACATAAAGACTAGAAACATAAGAAGTATCCAAACAAAAGTAGAAAAAAAAAATATAGCCTCAAAAAAGTAGAAACATAAGAAGTAAAATATGGCTATAAAATAAATAAGATCTGACGAATAAAAAATTCATGAATATTACAATTGTGTGAACTATGTATCATAGGAATCAAGAATGGATTAAAATCCAGTGTGTGAACATTGTATTATGATATGTGGCCATAGTAATAGTTAGATTTAATAACAAAGTATAAATCCAAGAAAAAGTGGATTTGTTAAAAATATTATAGCCAACATAAAAACTAGAAACATAATAAGTAAAAAAATACTATAACCCACGTAAAAAGTGGAATCATAAGAAGTAAAACAAAAATTATACCCAACATAAAAGTAAAAGAATACGAAATATAATATAAATACATTTTCATGAATAAAAAGGCTATCCATCTCACATCTATGTATTAATCATGCATTAAACATGTATTGTTGGTCCCGTTAGGTAAGGGGTTTCAATTGGTAAGGAAAAGCATCTTCTAAAACACAATATACTACTTGATAGGAGTTGTCTATACATAAACAATCGAGCGATGAAATGACAACTCTACCTTGGGGAATGATGGGGGGCTATGCAACTAGGGTTTTGATTGCCACCTCGGTGCCTACACTAAGCACTCATGGAGCCCTGTTTCCTCTTTCCCTCACGAAGGACTAGGATCCTTGGAAATTTATTTGTTTTGGTTTTATATTGTATTGTGTTTAGTAGGATTTTAGTTGTTTTCCTTTTTTATTCCACCGGGTTCCGCTCCTGACAATGTGGTGTACTACGGAATTTGCGGTCACTACTTGGGGCATTATGGGATTTGAGAAAGATATTAGCAGAATTTTTGTTCTCGTCATCAGTCAGACTTTCGTGCGCCTTTCACAGGTCCTCTGTTTATTGCTTTGCGTCGTTACTGATCCTTTGGTACCAAAAGCCACTATAATCATTCTTTAATTAGTTGCTATGGATTATGGGGGATTGCAACTCATTGACTACTTGGTTTGTCTATTTGGACTGACCCAGGTACTTTTCTTTGATGGAATTAGCTCATGTCTCTATTTTATTAATTTTTTGGGGTAGTAGTTTATGGGTTGTTGGCTTAGCAGCCACCCACATTGAGTCTTCTCTTTGACAAAGAGGGCTTAGTACCAACCATGTTTAACAAGTGCGAATTAGGTGGGAGGTTTTTATTTTTATGTTTATTTTGTCCTACCCACTCGTCTTTGTGATTATCTATTGGTTCTCTGGGATTTCAGCACTTTGTCGGTCTGTTCTCTTACTGATTAGGGTTAGGGTCTCTTTCATGTCCCTATCTGTTGCCTGTATTTATCCGGGTATTTGGAACTTCTCACTTTGGCATGGGTGCTTCTGGACCTTGCTTGTTCGCCCTCCTAGGTTTTCACACTCTTAACGGAAAACCAAAGTTATGAAATCCCTTGATTGTAATCAAAAATACATTTTCGGGAGGGATGTGATGTTGGATAGGGTCTCCAAAATTTTCTGTAGGGATCTTACTAGGCGTCTTCAATAGTTCTCTATGAATAAAGAAAAATGGGTGGAGTGGGCTACCACCCACTAGAAACCCTTATTCAACTATGTTCCTACCATTATCCTATTGGCCAACAAATGGTTGTTTTTTTTCTTCATTGAAGACGATGATGCCTCCCATATTTTGATTTTTCTCTGCACCATTGAGAATGTCTCTTTGGTTCTTAGCTGTTGGCATTCAATTTTTGAACCACTCAAGGAAAGAGTTACCAAGAGACACCTGTGGGAATTGATGCCTTCACTACCTTTTCCTCTTTGGAATAAGGAGTTCTTGATTGGCATTACAAACACTCTCAGGTGGTTTATGGCCATTGGAAAGGACTTCCATGTTATATTTGATAAGAGACTAGCTAAGGTCCTTGCTGATTCGGATCTTTCGAAGGTTCTTCTGGATGATATCGATATTGTCTGCAATAATTTGATCTTAACACAAAGTATGGAATATATGAACATTCCTTTCAAGTGTAGCTACTGCCATGAGATAGGGAATTTGAGGAATAAATGTTATTTACTTCATGGTCGCCCCTTAAACCTTGGTTTTTCTGATTTTGAGCATTCACCCAACTCTTCATCGGTTTCCTCACCTCTTGTTGATAATATGGACACTCCCGCTATGGGTACTTACTACTACTCCCGCTCTTTCTCACCCTTATTATTCCTCCTCTCCCACTTCCTTTGGTGACCTCACCAAAGGGAAGCTCCAATATATTTAGGATATCGAGCATAAAACATGGGCTTCTGAAACTACTATCCTTTCTTGGGATTTTGCATCTGTTATCCCTTATATGGACAATAAATTTGTTCTCCCCAACTACCATGTCCCTGTAGGCCCCCCCTTCCTACCTCCTCTTCTGAGTATCCTCCTTCCTTTTCCTTGGAGGAATTTTCTCCTCTCCAGAGGAACTCTCCTCCTTTACATTCTACAACTCCTATCAGACCCACTTCCTCTCCTTCATTCCTAGATCCCTCCCTCCTAAAGTATCTAGACATCTTTTATCACAAATATCCTATCTCTCCCTCTAGTCACCCCCTGGACTTGATCAAGCTTGAAAATTTCACCATTCAGAAATCGAGGAAAAGAAATCACCTTCTTCTCATGCTGTTCAAACTGATCTCTCTGGACTCTACACTGCTCTCTTTGCTAGGATTAAAGAATCCACTAGATCTCTGAACTCTCCCTAATAGACAATTAGAGCATAGGCACCTGAAGATTTGGTAGACCCATGAGAATTATCTCTATGAATAGGGTTCAGAGGGATTACCAAACAAAAGGCCCTCAGATCACTATTCTCTACTTTGAACCCTCACATGATCTTGATTCAAGAAACTATGTGTGATTACTTTAATGCTTTTTGTTTGTTTTCTAAGATGATACTTGGTGGGGAATTTTGTGCACTTGATTCCCATGGTCTCTCGGGGGGCATCCTCATTGGATATGATCCACAAATTACCCACTGTAAGTATTTTCACTCCTATGATGGTATCTTAGTCAAGGCTATATTCAAGGGCCTTGATTCTATTTTCCCCATTTTGAACAGCTATGGCCCCTACTCTAACAATTTTTTTTTTTTGGGACAATGCATTGTAAAGGGGCATTGTTTACTACCATAACCTCATTTTAGTAGGAGACTTAAAATCCACCATCTCTGATGCCGAGATCTGGGGTAATAAATCCCATATTAATAACATGGTAAATTACTTCTCTCATCTCTTGGACTCTACCAACATGGTGGACTTGTCCCCACACACTCCTGGTCCCACTTGGAGAAATGATTATGTGGGCCATGATGGAGTTAGTAAAAGGATCGATAGATTCGTAGCCACTCTCCATGTCCTGCTTGCTTTAAATCAGTACAATTCTTAGATCCACCCTTCATAGATCTCTGATCACTATCCTGTTTTCCTAGAATGGAACTTTATTCGAACCTTTCATCTTTATATCTATTCAAGTTCAATAGGGCCTAGCTTTTGGAACATGATTTTTTTGAGATTGTTAACTCCTCCTAGTTGGCCCATGTCAGCCTTTCTCTTGATCATATTTCATTCCTCACCTTCAAACTCAAGAGACTCAAAGGATCAGTCACGGAATGGGAAAAAAGAAAGGTACCAACTAAGGCCAAAGAGGCTAAAGACATTGACTTAGCCATTCATGATCTCCTCACAGCCTGGATCTCTAGCATTTGGATTGATGATGAGGCTACTCATCTCTCTTAGCTGAAGATTAGGAAGGAGTATTTTTTATCCCATAAATTCCTTACCTTGAAACTCAAAAGCATAATTGATTAGATCAATGAGGGTGATGCTAACACTAAATTTTTCCGCTCCTATGCATCAATCAGAAGAAACTCCAAAGCTATTTGGTCCTTGCATAAATTTAATGGTGATCTGGTTGGGGATGATTTACAACTCAAACAGTTAAGTGAACAAAACATTACTGATATATATAAGGATGATGGCTGCAGTAATATAGATGATCAATTAAAAATGATTAGACTTTTCCGTTCTTTTATTTAAGAGGAGGACTGAGATAGTTTTATGGCTGATATCACTCTTGATAAAATTGAATGTGTGCTTAAAGGCTTCAAAAAATACAAGAGCCCTGTCCTTGATGGTTGGACTATGGAATTTTTTCTTCATTTTTTTGATATGGTCGGTACTGATATTCTTAGAGATGTTGATCAATCTAGGTTGGAGGCCATAATTTCAGGTGCCCTTAATGCCTACTTTATTACTCTCATATCAAAATGCTATAAGCCTCTCTCCTTTTGAGACTTTAGGCCTATATCCCTTTGCAACTTAGTTTATAAGACCATTTCTAAGTTGGCGGCTAATAGATTAAAGCCCATTTTGGAAAACTCCATCTCGGCAAACCAGTTTGGCTTCCTCCATAACAAAGAAATTATGGAGCCTGTTGGAATCACATAGGAAGTAGTGCACTCCATCAAATTGAATAAGAAGAAAGTCTTGGTTCTCAAATTGGACCTGGTTAAAGCCTTTGACTGTGTTAATTGGACATTTCTCGTACTAGTAATCCTTCAAATTGTTGTTTTGGTTTTGTTGCAGCTGCAACAATTTTCCCAAAATTCTAAAATTTTGGGGCCCTCCTTTACTTTGAATTAGTCATTTTGTTCCTTGATTTCAGCCTATTGATTTTTGGTCTATGATTTGCTGAAGCTTCTTCCAGCACTTGGGATTGTTGTCAATCAATTGATTTTTTCTCATTTCAATGCTTAAAAGAATCCCATCTTTAATTGAGTTCATCATCGTTTTGCATATCTTTTAAAACCTTCTTGTATCGGGAGTTAACTCGTTTGACTGTCCCGCCGTTGCGGGTGATTTTCAGATCTTGATTTTCTTTTTCGCGCCGACCGTTGCAGGCCTTTTCTAGGTTTAATCTTTCCTTTTCTCTCCGACCATTGCACGCGAGTTGTGATTCTTCATCGGGTGGTTTTTGATTCTCTATCGGACGGGTTTGAAGTCTTCTTCGTCCCATGCTGCAGACAAATATCCTTTTCGGGCGTCCGTTGTTGCGGATCACTTTGGACTTAGTTTTTCTTTTGCGCCCCGATGTGTGTTTCAGCTTCGTATCGGAACGCTTGGCCATCATTTCCTCCTCCGTTGCAGGCGATATCATGCTCTGAGGATCCACCATTGTAGAAGGTGTCGATTTGATTAGGCTCCGAGTCGGAGGGTTCGCCATTGCAGAGGAGTTCGGATTCTTGGTCATCCAATCAAGGTACCCGCTGGCACCTGATTGTAGTTCACGCGTTCTTTTTTTAGCCATGTGGGTGGGTTAGCATTGTGGACCCTCCACCGTTGCGGAGGGACTGAAGCTCTAGTCGCCTAACGCAGCTTTCATTTCACGCTCGATTTAAATGCTCTCGCACGTGTGGCGTTTTTTATATTTATACGGTACGACGGTATGGGTTTTGTATTGTTTGTTTTGATTATCGATCACTGTCGTGGTGAGCTTAGCATTGAGTTGTCGGGCTTCGAAGGGAGAGAGGATATAGCCGTCGTTGTACCAGCTTCCAGGTGGAAGAAGTATCCCAAACGCCATCGACTCAGCTGTTTTTCGGATTGCCAGGTAGGTTTTCTCCATCTTTTCCCATCGCGTTTGAACGGTTATTGGTTTTCTCCCATATTTTTGGGTCCCCAGCATTTTCCCTTGTCCAGCTAGGATTTAAGCTTGTATGAGTGGGTTTATCTCAACCTTGGGTAAAGGGGGCGTTTGTCACCATTTAAACCATTTTCTTTTCTCCTTTAGTCACTGCCTCATGTGCACAAGGGTTGAAGGGGTTAGGCACATATGGCCATTACGCCATCTACGCCAAGCCTTGCTGTGCAGCCATGATAGACAAGGAGTGGTCGGATTTTGGGCACTGCCGTGGGGAGTTTGGTAGTTTATTGATTTCCGTGGTGCATCCCCAACCTGTGGACTCTAGCCGTTCCACTGGCGCGTTTTCGCAGCCTCGACGAGGCTAAAGGTCGGACCTACAGTTGACTGGGAGGAATAGAGTTTTGAAGAGTTTTCGCAGTCGAGCCTAGCCTGTGTTGTTTGCGCCATCCTTCCCGACCCTCTTGATTTTTGGTCACCTAAAAACCTAGTGGGGTAGAGGGGGTGTGTCGCTGATTACGCTGCATTTGTTGAGGATAGTGTGTTGGTTGTGTTTTGATGAGGATACCCTGTGCAAAAAAGTGGTTACGCCTCCCTGCGGAGGGTGAAATGTACTGTCAGATTAATGTAACTTCTCCGCTACAAGTCGCACGCGTTTCTTTTGTGATGTGTCTGATTGGGTTTTATGGCTAAAGTGTTGATTGGCATGATCTTGATGCTTTTAATCCTTCTCTGTGTTTGCTAGGCAATAGAATGATAATTGAATACTGCACTTGCATATAATTTACAATGTTTTTGCTTCAATGTATCACTATCATGAGGAAGTGGCAGGTCACATAATAGTGTAGGTTTAATCCTGGCGTAAGTATGATTGATAGGCTTGCTCATATAGATCGGATCATAAGATAGCGCACCCATAGTCTCAGGGCATTATAAGGTTGAACAATATATGTATTTGTTGCATTGAACATTACCATACTATGCATAAAAAAATGGCACATTGCACAGTACTGCATGCTAGTTTGAATGTTCAGTATGAGAGACTTATGATTTGATTTTATGTACTGGTCACAATTATGATACACTTGAGAAAGGATATATTGCTGCACAATGTTCACAAATTCAAACTGCAAACATCAGCATAGAAAGAAATCAAAAGAAAAGAAAGGTTTACTAGTTCTCTTTTGATTTTGAATAAGAAGCAAACTTTTGGTTGCAATGGGAACATCAGGGCTCTTTATTAACTAAAATCTTGAGTGAAAGACGGTTCTTAAAAGTATAGAATGTCTCCTAGTAACCGTATTCCTAACTGACAGAGCATTTCTTTGAAGTCTTACTTAATCCCTGTAAATAACTCAGAAGTTAAAAGGGTCTGAAGTACTATTTCAAGGCTCCATTTATTTCACATCTTAAATACCCAAGGGGGTGACAGCAAAAGACCCACGGAAAGGAAGCAGAGTGGAACAGTTTATCATATACAAATGATCCCATGCCTTAAATTAATAAAAAGTTAAAAGATATGAAGAGTCAAAGCTCCTGAAAGAAACAAGACATGTCAAAGCAAAGCTCGAAAAGCATTAATCTCAAAGCATAAAGTACGAAATGGCCCCAAGATCCTCTCCGTCCGTGAACTGAATTACAAAATATATCATTCACACAAAAGGACACTATGGGATAGAGGATCCTGAATTAAAATTCAATAAGAAAGGCCTGCAGGAGGACTCATATCAAATAAACTAAAGTTCTAAAGGCACAAAAGTGCAAATTGGCATGGGAATGAGGATAAAAAGGGTAATACTGTTCACTATCTGTCACAATCCTGTGGTGTCCAACCTATAACCACCAAAGGGCAAGAAAATAAACCTCATCCATTTGGCCTCAAGAGAGTTATTCAGACCTAAAACACTACAGATGTTACCTTTTCCCGAGAAAAATGGACTTCTTCTATGAATTGTAATGCATAAGTTGGCTTGCTTAGGAATACAGACATCTAGAAGATTTCGCTTTTATTTAGACAGTCTTAAGCCGGGAGAGAGAGTTAATTCAGAGATCTGGGGTTCACCAGATAGTCACCAATTGTTGCAGCTGCAACAATTTTCCCAAAATTCTAAAATTTTGGGGCCCTCCTTTACTTTGAATTAGTCGTTTTGTTCCTTGATTTCAGCCTATTGATTTTTGTTCTATGATTTGCTGAATCTTCTTCCAGCACTTGGGATTGTTGTCAATCGATTGATTTTCTCTCATTTCAATGCTTAAAAGAATCCCATCTTTAATTGAGTTCATTGTCGTTTTGCATATCTTTTAAAACCTTCCTGTATCCGGAGTTAAATCGTTTGACTGTCCCGCCATTGCGGGTGATTTTTAGATCTTGATTTTCTTTTTCGCGCCGACCGTTGCGGGCCTTTTCCGAGTTTAAGCTTTCATTTTCTCTCCAACCATTGCGCGCGAGTTGTGATTCTTCATCGGGTGGTTTTTGATTCTCTATCGGATGGGTTTGAAGTCTTCTTCGTCCGATGCTGCGGACAAATCTCCTTTTCGGGCATCCGCCGTTGCGGATCACTTTGGACTTAGTTTTTCTTTTGCACCCCGATGTGTGTTTCAGCTTCGTATCGGAACGCTTGGCCATCGTTTCCTCCTCCGTTGCGGGCGGCATCATGCTCTGAGGATCCACCGTTGCGGAAGGTGTCGAGTTGATTGGGCTACGAGTCGGAGGGCCCGCCGTTGTGGAGGAGTTCGGATTCTTGGTCATCCGATCAAGGTACCCGCCGGTGCCCGATTGTAGTTCACACGTTCTTTTTTTAGCCGTACGGGTGGGTTAGTGTTGTGGACCCTCCGCCGTTGCGGAGGGACTGAAGCTCTAGTCACCCAACGCAGCTTTCATTTCATGCCTGATTTAAATTCTCTCGCACGTGTGGCATTTTTTATATTTATACGGTGCGACGGTATGGTTTTTTGTATTGTTTGTTTTGATTATCGAGCACTGTCGTGGTGAGCTTAGCGTTGAGCTGTCGGGCTTCGAAGGGAGAGAGGATCTAGTTGTTGTTGTACCAGCTTCTAGGTGGAAGAAGTATCCCAACGGCCATCGACTCAGCCATTCACCGGATTGCTAGGTAGGTTTATTCCGTCTTTTCCCATCGTGTTGGAACGGTTATTGGTTTTCTCCCATATTTTGGGGTCCCCGGCATTTTCCCTCATCCAGCTAGGATTTAAGCTTGTGCGAGTGGGTTTTATCTCAACCTTGGGTAAAGGGGGTGTTTTTTACCATTTAAACCATTTTCTTTTCGCCTTTAGTCACTGCCTCGCGCGCACAAGGGTTGAAGGGGTTAGGCGCAGATGACCGTTACACCGTCTACGCCAAGCATTGCTGCGCGGCCATGATAGACAAGGAGTGGTCGGATTTTGGGTGCTTCCGTGGGGATTTTGGTAGTTTATTGATTTCCGTGGTGCATCCCCAACCTGTAGACTCTAGCCATTTTGCTGGTGCGTTTTCGCAGCCTCGACGAGGCAGAATGTCAGACCTACAGTTGACTGGGAGGAATAGAGTTTTCAAGAGTTTTCACAGTCGAGCCTAGCCTGTGTTGTTTGTGCCATCCTTCCCGACCCTTTTGATTTTTGGTCACCTAAAACCCTAGTGGGGTAGAGGGGGTGTGTCGCTGATTACGCTGTGTTTGTTGAGGATAGCATGTTGGTCGTGTTTTGATGAGGATACCCTATGCAGAAAAGTGGTTACGCCTCCCTAGGGAGGGCGAAATGTACTGTCAGATTAATGTAACTTCTCCGCTACAAGTCGCACGCGTTTCTTTTGTGATGTGTCTGATTGGGTTTTATGGCTAAAGTGTTGATTGGCATGAGCTTGATGCTTTTAATCCTTCTTTGTGTTTGCTAGGCAATAGAATGATAATTGAATACTGCACCTGCATATAATTTACAATGTTTTTGCTTCAATGTATCGCTATCATGAGGAAGTGGTAGGTCACATAATAGTGTAGGTTTAATCCTGGCATAAGTATGATTGATAGGCTTTCTCATATAGATCGGATCATAAGATAGCGCACCCATATTCTCAGGCCATTATAAGGTTGAACAATATATGTATTTGTTGCATTGAACATTACCATACTATGCATAAAATAATGGCACATTGCACAGTACTGCATGCTAGTTTGAATGTTCAGTATGAGAGACTTATGATTTGATTTTATGGACTGGTCACAATTATGATACACTTGAGAAAGGATATATTGCTGCACAATGTTCACAAATTCAAACTGCTTGAATGTCATAATGTTTTTACATTGCAGGAACAATTTACAATGTCCAAGAGGCAGAAAAGGAAGGCCCCTGCGGTCGAAGAACAAACAGTAATAGAGGTCCTCCCACAGAAGGAATATATATATGAGGATACCCATTGTATCTCTGGGATTGAGCCTGAGTACAAATGGGGCAAGATATACAGACTGATTTCCCGTAGGGAAGTCCCAGACACGGGTCTTGAGGAAGAACCTATTTACGCCAACATTGAAAAATCCGCCATCATGAAGGTGGCTACAAGACCAGAGCTGTTCTCTTGCTCTGATGTGATGAGATGGATTCTACCACACACAAATAACAACACAATGCTGATGGGAAATGTTGAAGGTTAGGGCTATGTTGCATTTAGCCCTGGATATGTGGCATTGGCTTACCACCTTCCAGAGCCTGAAGTCTTCCTGTCAAGCGATTGGTTAGATAACCTCAGGATGGATTTAGTGAAAACCCTGAGAAGAATGCTCTTACCAGGAAAGATTTATAGACACAGAGCAATGGAGGACTATAACACAGCAAGCTTGAGAGCTCCTTACATGTTTATAGCCTTGATGCTAAACCCGATCTTTGGAAGAGCCAATGGTAGACTCTTCAAATTGGAGTGGATACCTCTTATGTTTCATGTGGCCACAGAAGGAACAATCTTCAACTGGGCCAACCTAGTATCAAGTAGTCTCTCTTCTTGTGTAGCTGCAGCCCTGGGAGGAGGAGAAGCTCGGAAAAAATATGAGTTCTACATGAGTTCCATTCTGATAGACTGCATATTATGCCACCAGCCTTTCCCTAGGCTCAAATGTGTCTGGGATAGGGAAAGAATGCCCATATATGCAGCCTACAAACTACTGGGGGCTCATCAATACCATAGTTATTACCGAGAGATCTGTGAGCATTTTATTATGCCTCTGCACATGCTTATCTTCCGAAAGGAATGTAACTGCATGTCTGAAGAGGCTATGCAGGTAATAGAGGAGTATGGTGATTATTTCTTGACAGAAAATGGGATGTATCTTAGAATGTTTGGTGGATCAAAAACACCTTATCTGCTGCCCAAGTATGCAACGGATTATATAGTCCACAAAGAGGTAGTCAGATAAGTGTTTATTGACAGAGTTGGTCACTTCTTGTTCGAGAAAAAGAAGACTTCCTATCCACCTCTACCATTTAAGCTAGGCAGCTGCAGTTTTGCCAATGTGAAGCAAACTGCAGAATTTGTAGAGGAACTAGGGAAGTTCCACTTTGGCAAGATGACTTTCAGACGAAATGACACTCATGGAAGAATGGCTGAGCACTGCAAGAAGCACAAGGTGTTTTACGAGTACACCCACCATTTTGATCGAGATGAATCTATTTTTAGGAGTGCACCAAACATGACAGCACTTAGTAGAAGATTCAAACCAAAGCATCCCACCAAGGGTGGAAAAGGGAGTGAGAAGGATAAAGCTGAGCAAGCTAAGGTTGAAGAGGTCACCAAAAGGATAAGAGAGGAGGCTCAAAGGATTGAAAATGAGGTTGCAGAGTGGCTGCAGAAGGGAGAAGAAGAGAAAATGAAACCTACCCAAGCAGCGGCTGAACAAGCAAAAGAAGCAGCCAGAGAAATAGAAGAAGCTGCTAGACAAGCAGCCGAGGAAGCACAAAGGAAGCTAGGTGAAGAGCTTCGAAATCAGGAGGCTAAGAAGACAAATTTGACACAACAACAAGCCTCTGAAACACCATCAGGGCAGAGTCAAGGAGAGGAAAATCCTGAAGTGCAAATCCTTCAAGTACCTACTACCAGCACTTCTATAACCCCTATGCTTCACCTAGTACCCTTCGTACAGAAAAAAGGGGAAGAAGTCCCTGATTTCAGCACCGTATATTATGACAGGGCTACTAAAAGGATAATGAGGAGAACAGAAAGAAAGGTAGAGGCAGAAGGAATGGCCAACAAAATGATAACAAGTAAGGTCATGATGGTAGGGACAGATGTAGATCCAAGGTTTACTATAAGGGCCAGGACTGCATCAATACATGCTTCAGAGGATAACATAGACATGATGATTATTGAAATAGAGTCATCCAAGAAGACTTCCTCTCAGCTTAAGGATACCATGAGAAAAGAAAGAGAAGAAGGAAATAGACTCAAGAGAAAATATGAACATGTGCTGAAAGAAATGGAGGCCACAAAGGGAGAAATCCATGCCCTCCAGATAGAAGCACAGGTAAAAGGAACAACACAAGAGGCTCTAGAAAACGCGCAGTAGGAAGTTCAAGATCTCAAGAATGAGAAAGAGCAGTTGAGGGCAAAAGTGGAAGAGCTGGAGGCACAGCAGACTGTCATTTATGAGTCCAATGCCTCATACACCTAGGAACTGCAAGCGAAGCTGGCATCTCTGACTGCTGAACTGGAAGTAGCAAAGGAATAGCAGTTCGATCTACAGCCGATTAAAGAACACATCCTGGCTCAGAAAGCTAAAGTGCTACACCTGCAAACTGCCGTGGAGGAAGAAAGATGCCAGGTCCTCCAGATTGATAGCTGACTGGAAGAACTCTTGGACACCGCTTCTTATTTTGTTGACAGGTCCCAAGACATTCTCGAAGAACTGACTACAAGGATAGCAAGGGTGGAGAATGATGAAGAATTCCCAGCAGAACTACCATCCAAGGATAAACAAGCCCTTAAACGGGACCACGATCTGATAGAATTCGCTATCAATACTGCAGCAGAATTCGAGAAAATAGTCAAGAAGACAAAGGGAGCCTGCACAGAATTCTTGAGGAGAGCCCTGGTTACCTACAACCGATGTCAGGTAGAGGCCGAGCAGAGACTATATGAGTTCCCTGATCATGATGCATTTGTAGAAATATTGCAAAAAAGACAACAAGATGAAGAAGCCAGAGTACAACGCATCAAAGCCATTAATGACCAGATTCTCAAAGATGAAATGGGCCACACAACCGTTAGTGTGCAGCTCTTCGAAGAACAGGTGCGATTGAACACAGCCAGGGTAGAGGCCATAAAAAACTAAGCTGACAAGTTTGAGCTAAACATTCAGTTTTTAGAGCCTAGCTCGTTTGAAGGTCTCGCTGCTGAAGCAGCAGCGTGGAAAAAATTCTTGGAGAACCAAGCGGGACCCTCCTCCTAAGAGGACCGGTCAACTTTGTTGTAATTTAATAAATTGTAAAAGGCTTTTTGGAAAAAAAATGAAACGTTGGGAAGACAAAAGGGTTGGGAATCCCAAAGGACACTTTGGGCAGCCCAACCAATTTTGCTTTTTGTATAAAAGTAGGAAGGTAGATGGGAAAAATGGCTTTTTTCGCCAGTAAGACTGGAAAGTTGTTGTAAGAAGAACTACTTCCTTTTGCAATAAAAGTTACAGTTTTCCTGTTGAACGAAGATCGGTGGGATTTCAGATGTTTTGACATTGATAATCGAAAGATGAACTACTTTGTTTTTCAGCATTATATCCATGATTCGTGAGATCGTTCTAACTTCATGACCTATGTATTTGTTTAATGATTTCTGATTTATTTTATGAAATCTCTACCATGAGTAATGTATGCTTGCCATAAACAATTAGCTATCTGGTTGTGAAATATCTTTCGCTGTTCATGTGTGTAAAAGATAATGTCAGATATCTGTAATTGCTTTTATTACACGTGCACATCCACATTACTCATATATGTTAATTACAAGTTGGCTCCTCGGGGATAGGATAAGTAGATTAGATAGGTAGGCATATAGATAGTTAGTCATTTCATTTCTGCATGAGTTTTTCAGATGCATGGTGAGCCTAAGATGAGAGGTAAGAACCTGTGCATCACTTTGTGAATGCTCCTTGCATCCTTCACCACCTTGCATTCAGTTAGATATCTGCATTTCATTCTTAAGTCAAAAAATACAAATTTCGGTTGACCGGGCCGCAACCGGTAAAACCCTTGTTTGTTACTTTGAGCTACGGTAGCCGGACTGTAAAACCAGATGGATTCCCTATACCAAACGGTCAACGGGCTAGTTGGGAACGTTGATTGCCACCTGCGAATTCAATTTTTGTTGTCTTAGTCAATGGGGCACCTTCCAATTTTTTTCCTATCTCAAGAGGCATCAGACAGGGATGCCCCCTCTACCCACTCCCCTTCATTTTTATTATTGAAAGTCTGAGCGTACTCATATCCAATGCTCAACAGAGGGGGGTTATTGCATGAATCTTACTCACCTACTATTTTTAGACGGCGTCATATTGTTTGGGTTTTGAACACTAGATGAACGGAAGAATTATAAATAAATTTTGGACCGTTTTTGTTCTGCTATGGGCATGAAAATTAGTATTGAAAAGTCATCCTTTCTATATAATGAGGTACATGAGCTTACCAGGGCCACAATATTCTTCTTGTTTCATTTTAAAATGGATCCCTTAACTATTGGTTTCAACTATCTTGGCTTATAAAATGGATCCATTTTTGCGTCAATGACTCGCATTGGTTTATAAAAAAATTTGAAGAAAGGATAAGCAATTTGACTTACAAACTGTTATCTCTTGGAGGTAGGATAATATTGGTTAAACAAGTACTTATGGGGATGATTGTATATTGGTTCACCTTATCTCAGATGCCCAGGTCAATATTGAACTGTCTCAGGCATTCTATCTTCAATTTTCTTTGGGGGAATATGAATGGGAATTTAAAAATGACCTTGGTTGATTGGAAGACTATATAGAGACCATATGCAAATGGTGGGTGGAATATCAAGAGATTAGACTGGTTTAGCTCAAATCTCAGATTAAAAAGATTTTGGATGGTATCAAAGGGTGAGGGAATTTGGTCACTCATTGTGAAGCACAAGTATCTTAAAAATAGGCCTATGGATGAATGGTTTCACCTTCAATAATTTACTATGCATGGTTCTTCCTACATTTGGAATGGCTTCATTGGGACAATCTCATGGATCACCGGGTGTCTTGGTTGGAAGGTTGTTAATGGAAGATGCATTAGAATTGGGGTGGATCCTATAGCAGACCTAAACTCAGATTATGTTATTCCTGAGGATCTTACAACCTATTTGGAAGACTATGGTATTACCTCACTCTCTCATGCCAAAAATATGGAATCAGACTCTTCCTCATGGTCTTACTGGATTTCTGCTGATGACCTCAATTTAGGGGGATGTCGGAAGGATATCTCGACCAATTACATTAATAGCTTATCCCATGCTTGTATTAGGCTTGGAGAAGGATTAAATTCTCTGCTATGGATGCTCAACAAAAAAATGGGAAGGTTGGTGCATAACTGGATTATGATCTCATCCCATCAAGTATGCTCTCAGAAGGACCTGCCAAATCTCTCATTCTCATTTGGAAATGCAATCTCCCATTAAATGTGATATGTTTTTACTGGATATGCTTATCTAATCACATAAATACATGGGATAATTTAGTCAAGAAGGTTTGGATGGGACCCAATCATTCCAATTTGTGTAATTGTAAATTCAAGTCTGTTAATCATCTTTTCACTGACTGAATGTTCACCCAAAATGTTTTCTGTTGTCTTAACAATATCCTTTACCTGTATTTGGATTGGACAGAGTATTCCTTTGTGAAAAATATGGAAACTTGGTTCAGAAATGAGAATAAGTTTATCGAGCTTCCTTTCCTGATGACTTGGCAACTATGGCTCGCTAGGAATAGGAACATTTTTAATGGCCATAAGCTAGACACAAACTTCATTGTTCATAACATTCTGAATTAGCTTTGGCTATTTCTTGTATCAGCACATTAGAAGCCCTAGAATCATATTATAGGATATAAACCTGGTTTTTAATACCCAGTTGGTTTTTTTGACAATGCTTCTGCAAATATGATTGAGGGTATTGGGGTCTACTTTCTCATCAGTCATGTCACTAGTTTTGCAAAAAGATGGGCTATGTCTAGAACAAAAATACTAGATCAGAACTGCTTTGTCTATGAGCATTGTTGGTAATATCTAAAAAAATTCTCAACCTTCTCTTCAAGTTCAAGGTGACTCCACAACTAATATAAATTGGATCAATGGTAGGGATTCTCTCTCTCCATTGAATCTTGAGGGCTAGTGCCATGATATTAGGGGTATGGTATCCTCCTTTCTTCTTCTCGATTGTCTCCATGTGTACATTAAATTCAATGTGAAGGAGGATGGATTATTGAAGGAGACACTTACTATGGCTTCATGCCATCTTTTTTATTCCGAGTTCACTGGTGGTGAGTGTATTGGGAATGGTATGATCCAGCTATTTTAGATTTTTACTGACCTACTCATTTGACTACTTCTTTGATGTTACATGAGTATGGAATGATTTTTTTGAACATCCTCTTGGATGTCAGAGGTGAGCGTGTTCCTCTCTTTTCTGCTTTAATTTCCCATGAGTGCCTCCTTGGATCAGGCACTCTACGTTTACTTGCATACTCTATGCCATGGTGGAACCGATTGGAGATAGGATGATATTCTATTTTGGTTTGTATGCCCCAGAGGGAAGATATCTCTCCATCCTTATCATTTGATGTATTGATATGAGGCTGGGCACTGAAATTCTGTGGTACTTGTTCTTATCTATGTCCCTGTTGAGATGTAACCAGGTTACCTTTGATTCTAATTAATAATAAGGAACTGATATTTTCTCCTAGAAACAAAAAATAGTTGAGCTAGCATTTCCATTCCATATCATCAATGTTGTGTTAGTAAAGTATTCAAGAAAAATGTCTCGTGTTAGAATTTCATATTTTTCAAAGGTGAGGTCATGTGTCATGGAAAGTATGCTGAGGACAAGAATTTTGTCTCTCGAAATAGTGTTTTTTATCCATTCGTCAATGTGTCACATCGTCTATATAGTTGGATGTACTCATATTTCAGATGAAATCCATACTAATTTGATGCTGAATAAATCTAAGGAGCTATGCATGGAGGGGAAGCCATTCATACATCCTTGAAATTACACACATGCCCTTTGATATCAATAGAGTGGATATGCAAGCTAGATGAACTTCTTCCATGGGTACAAATGATGTTGTTTTAGGTGTGATAATGGATTTGTGCCCTTTCTTTAGAAATTCTCATGATAGAGTGGATCTAACCGAGGCTATTACAAGTAAAAAGTATGTATAACACTCAAGAACTTTTCTGTGTTTGTTTAGAAAATACTTTCCTCCATTTTTTCAAAATTGGAATATCTCCAAAGATAGAGAATACTTGTACTTCAATGTGGTATGTTATGTAATACTCTATTCTTTGTTTCTAGGTGTGGGATTATTGTTTTCCTAAGTGGGTGAGTACTCATACCCAAGAGACTGTTCAATTTGAATGAGAGAAACAGATACTCATAAAATCACAACCATTGCATAGAGAAATCTATGTTTGGCGTTTTGCAATATTGATAATTATCCTAATTCAACTATAATCTATAATCAAATTGGATGTTTAATTTATATGAAACATAAGGTATTGATGGTCTTAATTATTTTATTGAATGAATTAGTTTGTATTCCATATTGGTATTATTAGGTCAATTTCCATATGCTAAGTTTGTTCAATGTCAATTTTGTTTCTTTATAAGTGAAAAAACTGCATCAAATTTCATAAATAATTAAATATGCTAACGTTCAAAGGAAACAACTTCCCAACTATGTAAGGATTGTATGCCTTGTATTTTTTTTAAAATCAATTAACTGTTTTTGTCCTTGGATATGCCTCCATGCATATGATTGCATGTTTTGTAGATGTTGTAGAGTGTATGCAAATTAGCACTATAGACCTATATGTTTTATTTTGTACTATGTGAGATTTGGCTTCCATGAAATTGATAAATTTTATTGATCCTTAACTTCCCTATCTTGTGTTCTCAGTTTTTCCCTTCATCAATGTGTTTTGCTTTAGATTTTACCCAAATTCTATATTTTTTTGATAGTATATTATTGATTATTTCCAGTTGACATCTTTATACTGTTGTAGGAAAAAAAGAAGCAGGGAAAGACACTTACACCTGGTAAGTCTATACGAATGAGGCCAATGAGAGGTAATAAGGAAGTGTTTTAAATTCATCTTGTTCTGGAGTTTAATAAATTCCAAAAATGTACTAATACTTCCTTTCATCACATCTACTCCGTCAAAATAAATCTTATTTGGTAAGACAAGTTGATTTACAACAATGTGCTCTCACCATAAAATATGTGCCAACTTTCAGTTTTTGTAACTTAATTTGTGATACAACAATTTGACCTACAACAATGTGTCCTCACCATAAGATATGTGTCAAGTTTCACTTTTTGTAACTTTGTACTACTACGGAAACTATAGGTCTTACATTTTGGCACTAACCCCTTTCTAACCAAGTATCTTCATGAAACATCAAAGTATTTTGTGTTTTCCTTCCTAACAATAGATGATAACATAATCCACATATGGTGAGTTGACAAGAGAGAAAATCCTCTTTTGGAATTTCCCCAAGTTTATTGGCTTCAAGCACATAAGTTCTGTGAAGGTTTTCATAATTTATGACATGTCCATTTGTATAGTACAACTTGAAATGACAGTAGTTGGATCCTTTAATTGAAGTGCTCTGAATCTAGTTGCTACTTCCTGCAACTTTCCTCCATGATAAAGTATTTTGATGAATTCAACATATGAGACATGAAGCTCTAGACCAACCAATGATTTTCCTTTACCCAAAAAATTTTAGTATATAGAGCATAATTTATTGTAGGTACCGATAAGAAGAAACTAATTTGCATGAAACATGGAAATATGTACTATTTTTGGAAATTGAAACACATGGGAACATGACCTCTTGCCATATGGGAACATCGGGGATAACATGGTATGCATATGGGAATTAAATAACAATTTATCTTACAAGAAATAAGAATGATAGGTTGATTTGTAGGTACTTTAGAAATGAATTAGAGGTTAATTTGTCTTGATTTTTCACATATTAGGTTTTTTAAATACTTCCTATGGGTATCATGCCTATTATGGGAATTTTTGAGAATTTTATGAACTGCTTCTACATGTCCAATGCCAAAAGAGTGCAAGGATTCCATGCCTCGAAATGGATGAATTGTGTTTAAAGAAAAATGACCACAGGTTGGGGAGAGAAAATCTAAATCAATTTAAGCTACAAATTCATGTGAGAAATATCAAAGACTCTCCTATTAAATACAAAAATGTTGGTCAAAGTTTGAAGTATATATTAACTTTGTGAGAGACATTCGTACCGAATGTCATCAAATACTACACAATTCCTCTTAAATTTGGAATCCAATATTAAAACAGTTGGAAGTTTCTCTGCATATTAAACTCCTTGCACAATTACTTCATAATTTTCCATTTCTCCCAAGTGATAGAAACAAAATGAAGGTTTGAGGTATATGTTAAATGTGGGAGAGACATATGTACTAAATGCCTTTTAATACTACGTGATTTCTCTAAAAGCCAGAATCCAATATTAAAAATCTTGGAAGTTTCTTTGCATATTAAATTTTGTATATAGTTACTTCATAATGATACATAGATCCCATGTAGTGGAAACGGAATGAGAGGTTAGTTGGAGTACAAATGTATGGTATTTTCACTGGTTAGGTTCGTAATTAAAATCATTGAGAGTATGTGAGGGGAATGAATGCGGATGAATTGTAAGAAATAGAATATGTAAGCAGTGAATCTGAATCCCCTCTTTCTTTTACTACTACCACCTGCATTTATGCAGCTTCATAAAGGTGTTTAATCAATACCCACCTTCAACTCTTTTCAATTTAATTTATATAGCATTTAAGTTGACCTTAAATGTTTATTTATTCATGGTATGGGATACCTAGGGTCTCTTATCAGTGCATAATAAAATTCCAACTGCATTCAGTTAATCCACATGTAAGATATAATTCTCTGCATGTATGAGAGTTTCTCTTATCTTCTCTTCATAAATTGTAGCC
>LPNX010369635.1:0-11597 GCA_001517045.1 Pseudotsuga menziesii | reverse complement strand
TTCCACATGAATCCATGCAGAGGGATGTGTGGATCTGTTTTCCATGTTAATGAGTTGTTCCAGTTTTAAGTGTGGGATAAAAATATGATGGAAACATCGATTATGAACAACTTGCACAATTAAACTCTCAAATTGAAACTAAACATATAGAAATTCAAACAAGCAATAAATCCACTATCAAATATTTGCAAGATAATTTATTTTTGTTTTAATATCATTAAAGGGATTGTATAAATTAATTGACAAGAAATTAATGACTAAAATTAAGAATTCCAAGGATTAACAATAAGCCATTTGGTTAATCTATTGTTCTTATTCAATACAAGTATGAGATTATATGAATAGTATGATAGGGGTTATAGGAGTTTGGAAAGGGGAGACAATAACAGGATGTTTCAAAACCAAGAAAAATAAAACTAGAACTAAAAGAATTTAAATACCTTTCCTTGATTGTAGCATTAGGATGTGGCTTGATAGGAATGTAGAATTATTTGAGGACAAATTAATTCTCTATTTCCAATGTGTTGTTCAAAGTAGATCTATCTTCTTCAAGTACACCTCTCCAAAGTTAGTGTCCATAGATAACATTTTCACGAGCCTCTGGATAAATATAGGGAATGGGGCTAATTTTATGATGTGGGGGTATTTTCATGCAACATAGCCAAGAAATAAATTCCTCTTAAGCATTTATTCTATAAGTTTGATTGCTTCTTCCAGCCTACCTTTATTGCAATCTTAAAATCCATTAATAAGGTTTATGTGACAAAATATGTTGGCGTAGTTTCTCTCATTTCCATTTCATGATATAATGGAAATTTTGTGTCAATGTTGCATATTTTTTTGTGCCTTTTTATCACTAAGTGGAATCTAAAACCATTGATTCGATTGCTTCATTTATCTAATTCAAAGAGAATCGTGTACATGTTCTCAATTTTACATTGCTTAAATTATCCAACATCTAATCAGATGCAAATAATAATGTTTCAAACAAATCGATTAGCTGGAAATTTTTTGGGAAATCCTCTGCATCCTCCCTATAACCTTCCTTATAGAGAATGTGTAAGTGTAACACCCCAAGAATTAATTAATTAGTATTATTAATTTTGCTGGAAATACTTTATTATTATTTTATTATTTTTGAAAAGAAATTCAAGAATAAGGCATTTTATAATTAAAACAGTTTTATTTAATAAAAATGCTGAGAGGGGGACAAGAGTGGATATAGCTGTTGAAGAGTGTTTGCTAACCCACAAGAGGAGAAATCAAGTGGAAGGAGCCACTAAGTGAGAACTCAATATGCACGAGACATCATCCCAGAAAAACATATCTCCACTCCTAGTTGAGTGCTAAAGAGAACGAGGCTCATAAATGACCAAGTCTTAGGAAAATACTCTATAATAGTATGTCACTGAGGAGCACAAGGATAACCATGAACTAGGTTTAAACATATGTATAATGCAAGAGATGGATCATTTCTATTTTTCTCTAGAGGTACAACAAACATGCTCAGGGGTTCTGGAGAAAGTAACTTGGCTGCTCTCGGAGTGCGGCTGGGAGGAACAACATCTCCACTCTTGTTTTTCACCAGTGTTGGTGCCAGGTTTTCTAATTTACATTTTAATGTTGTAGACTATATTTTCCTATATCTGTAGTAGTTAAAATCTAAATTTTTTTCAATTAATCTATTGATGATATAATTGGATCTTGTGCCAATGAAGTAAATATATTTTCTAATCTACAGATAAATTTCTATAAGTGACTGCATATTTATTAAGATGCTTCATCTTCCTAAATATAATATTACTTTGAATTTCAAAATTAAGTTTACGACTGAAATTACTTTTCAGTTCTAATTTCTATCAGAAGTATATATCTATTATTTCTAGGTATGCAAATAAAATCCTATTTACTTAAATTTATCCATTGTCCTTGGAAAAACTATCAGTACCCAGTATTAATGTTATCATCATATAGACATGGAATGTGTACTGAAATCGTGATAATTTTTCCTTAAATATTTTACCATTGTAACAAAACTTAAGTATTAAAGTATCTAATAAATATTCGTATCAGAAGAAGCATGGAAGTAGTACTATAATAACTTGTATAGGCTACTATGGATAGATCGTATATATCTCATATTCTTTGTCAAACTAATGATCTAGAAAATAGCGTAACAAACTATGATCACAAATAGAATCCTTTAAACTACAGGTATCCTAGATATCTAGTCAGCTTACAGATTGACGAAGAACAAATTAATGAATCAAAGATCCTTAACTATGTATTATTTTTATAAATATTTATTATTTAGTAGACTTGAGGGTTTTTTATATTAAGCTTCGTCTATTATACATGATCACAGCACCAGTCATGGGATCGAATCCCTCAAAGTTTACATTACAAAATAATGGTTTAGGAATCCTTTAAACTTCCATTAGAAGGTACAGATAATAAAACAACTGAAATACAATCAACGTAACTTATTCATAAATTTAATTCTCAGATCTATTATTGAAATGGAGGCCAATCATCATAAGTAAACATTGTAAAATGAAACAATTGTTGTAATTTTCCACGTACTCCAATAATCATGGAATCGAATCCTTTTTATACCCAACAAAATATTTTAAGTCTGATCTATACACGACTATTTTACACCAGGAATATTCATTCAAGAGGATCAACATTTCAGGAAGAAACCACATCGTGGTTGCCAAGATGAGTCTTACTTAGCCTCTTTTTAACAGATTTAAGTACCTAGTATAATTCAACCCAAAGGAAGAGTTTTTCTTTCTTTCCATCTCCTCTAAAGTTTAAGTACATCGTGCAAACTTAGCTTCTTTTCCAAATGTTTGAGTCGTCAAAATTTTTGGTTAAGTATACTTACCTTCTCCCTACGACAAATTGGAGTAACTTGGCAAGTGTCTCCAACACCATTGAAATCAACTCACAAGTTCCCTCTCAAATGGTCAAAGGATCTTGGCTTATGTTGTCTATGGTAAAGAGAAACGACACTGTCAGAACAAACTCACAAGTTCCCGTTGAAACGATCGGAGGATTTTGGCATATGTTGCTGATGGATCAAAGGAAATTTTTGGCACTTATCATTTTGGCGTAACCCAATGAAATCTTCCGACACCATTGAAAGTAACTCATGATTTTCCTCCAAAAAGTTTGAAAGGTATTGGCTTGTGTTGCCAATGGTAAGGAGTTCCAAGCCTTAAAAAAATCTTGAAACTTTTCACCGAAAGAGTCGTGTGCTCCAACTTATAAAAAAAAGGGACTAGGTTGTCGATTCCTTCACCATGAATTAGGTTTTGTCTCTGATACATTCAGTTTGTCTCTTGAAAGATAGCCGAAACAATCAACTCACAATTAAATTGAAGTAACATTTGATATCATAAGAGGTTGTCGAACAGTATCGTCGATATTGTCGGTATTTTATTTCTCCTATAGTGGTCAATTTTTGTTTTCACACCAAGATGAGCCTATATAATAATAAACAAGTCATAATAAATTTGCAAGTTAAAATGCAGGATGAAACAGATAATCATGGTGCTTAGTTGCAGTGTAAAATAGAGGTAAGTGGGAGGTTGGGTCAAGACATGTATAGTCTCCCAAGCCATAGGCTAGGCCAGCCTAACCTAAAGAAAAACATCATTAAAATTGGTTTAAACAAAGTAAATCACCTGAAGGAGAATGGGTGAAAGTTCTAGAAGGAACTAGCCATGATAATCATTAGCAAATCCTGTAGTAAGCATCAGGACTTGTTGCCCCGATTTTTTGACCTAGGCCAACAAGGAGATTATGCCCACACAATCAGTTTAAAACAACGTCCAGTGTGTTTGGAATAGCAAAATCTCGTAGGTTACGGTCCTACTACCAGCTGAATTTTCTCTTAAGGAGAAACTAAAATTCAACAAAAATCTATTGTAATGTTATTTCTGTCTAAATAAACCCTAAAAAAAATTTCAACTATCTAAGGTATCCTATGATTGCTTTCTTAGGGAAAGTCTTCGATTTTTTAAGAATTTTTCTAAATATAAAAGCTATTTAAAATTATTCTAGAAAATTACACAAATTTAATTTAACAACTGTTAAATGTAACTACACTATGATAATAATAACTAAACTATTTTACCTGTCCTATCTATCCTATCTCAGCTGAGAGCGATTTTGAATACTATATTAATTATTAATTAATATAAGATGAACAGAAAGATAAATTGTATGATCTAAATAAAAATATTTAACCCATACTCATCAAACTATTCTTCTATAACATAACTTATCAGAGAAACTGAAACTAAGTAATTACTTCAATTTTCTGAAGTGTCTAATTAATTAATAACTAATAACCAACATCGATATTTGAATAAGAGATAATGTCCAGTATGAAACCACTACAAAAATACAAATGATATCTAATAGACATAAATGAATATCCTTATATCTTGAATTTATAGTAAAAATACTAATAAATTCAGTCACAATGACATATTAATTCAAATACAATATTGGGTTGACAAAGTGAAAATTATAAATAAACACAAGCACAACAAAGCATACTGTATTAATATTAAAATAGAAGATCATATACTGAAATATAGAGTGTATCCAAAACAATACCAGACATGATATAAACTTGGATATTTCCAGTTACATTCCATATCCAAAGATCAAACTTCAGTAAGGAAATAAAACTAGCATCAAAATATATCTCAAGTATGTCTCTCTTTAGTCACTCTATCCCCTCTTTCCATAAAAATTCCTAGTTTATATAACACCCCAGTCTTTCAATTCAGTTTTTCCATAAATGCCTAATGCGATATAAACGGAGTCCTATTACTATCAAAAGAGTATCAAATATCTTTTCATCAAACACCTGTTACTAGAAGACAACAATAAAGATGACTAGCCTGAACATTTGCTGATTCAAAGGAACTGGCGAATTCATGGCTGTTGTTGAAATTTTAGTCTTTAATGAACAACCACGTTTTCCAACTGAAATCGAGCATATTAGACACGTCCTGAAACTGTAAAGGACAGCGATGACATGCCCACCTGATTTAAACAAATAGAAGCATATTATTAAAAACCAATTAAAACAGAAATAACAAAAGAAACTATAATTTACGTGTTGCTATAAAATCTGCGATTTTACAGGCATGCACAATAAAACCTTTTATTACCTGTTTGACAGAGAAATAACCCATGTACTTGAAAATGGGAATAACCATTAGGTTCTATTTTGAGGATCGACTACTCTTCTAGCTTCAGCTAGTTTGGCTTTAAGCTTGATAATCACTAAATTTTGTTTTTCTACTTGTTCAAGCAGATGTTGATTTGTACCTATCATTGACTATTTCATCTTTTTTTATTGGTTCTTTTTTATATTCATTTCTTTCCACCTGTTAATCCAATTCAACAACTCCTCTCTGAACATCTTATTTTCCTCCTCTATCAAAGCTTCATTAGATTGACACTATTTAAGTTCACCTTTCAATTCTATAATCTTGGTCTCGTATACCTTGTTCAGAACTTGTTGAAGAGTTTCTCCTTAGTTTTCGTGACATGAATCAATTGCCTGAGGAGGATTAGGATTATCTATATTTTGGCCAGATGATTGAAGACTGATAAACGATGGTTTGGGATCCGAACTACAGGCGTCCATACTCGATGGAGCAACTTCTTCCTTACCCGACTCTGTAATGTTTTTTATTGATATTGCATTATTATCCTTTATAAGAGAGGGTTCATCTATATGAGTAGTGGATGGAACATCGTCCTCAATATGGAAAAACGAAGGCTAAGTACCCTGTTGATTAGTCATAGAAATAGAAACTGTAGGTGCATTATTCATGCTTCTAGTAACCCTCCTCGAATGAACAAACACCCGATTTTTTGATTCAAAGCCTCCACTATCACAACGTACTTGTGCTAGTCGGTCTAATTTATGCATAGACTCCTTGCTATGTTTACAAGGATTATTTGGCTCGGAGAGATTTTTACAATCAACAGCATTAATATCTTTTCTTTCGGTTAACCTGTCCTCTGTTTTTGTAGGAATAGTACAACATTTACCAGATGGGGGTCGGTTCAAAGCTGCTTCAAAGCAATAGGGAACTACATTCCAAACACCATCGTTACTGATACCAGCATTTATGGGTGGATTGGCTTCCTTGATTCCTTTATCCTTTGATTCAGTCCCAGGAACATTACTAACCTTGGGTTTTGCAGAAGCCTTTCGTTTCCTATGGGTCTTTGCGGAGGGTTTTGGCCAATATTGAGTCGGCCTCAAGTGACATTGAGTTAAAAATTCATCCCACAATTTTCCATTCAAAGACAGTTGATGCTGTATTATGATTTTGACTAAACCATGGTGAAAAAAACTTCTATCATGGTTATCAAAAATTTGAACCGAATGCGACATTTTTTTGAAACTTTGCCACAAATAAAATGGTATATTAAGCTTACATCCTTTTAATGCTAACAGGAGTCATAGGTGGTAATAGTGTAGGTGAGAAAAACGTCCATCGCAGGACACATACCTGACCAAAATCTCGTAGAAGGCTCGCCATTCTGGCTTCAGGAACTTGACTGAAACCCCTATCTTCAGTTTTGCATTATATGGTAATGGCAGCAACAAGGATAGACACTTCTTTTTAATAACCTTACCACCTTTGAACCAGCGCTCTCCAATTTGTGGGAGATTTGTAGCCTCTGCAATTTTATCTTTGTTAATGATGAACTTAAAACCCCTGATCTATGCAACGTTTTATTTTAAATTCAAAGGAAACAGTTTGGTCACCTCTGTGTTATGGCCGTCAAAACACCTAAATAACTACCCCCATCCAACATTTTCAAATAACAGGGCAATATTCTCATCTGCTTCTATAAGCTCTGAACCTGAAATTTCAAAACGACTCAATGGAGCCAAAGCTTCCTCAACACTATCCTGGTTTCGAAATGGAATGAATGGAATTGTGAAGAGGGAAGGGATAGGTATCCAAGTGCATGACATTATGTGAAATATCAAAACTTCACATGCTTCAAATCTGACAGATATGAGGGCTCTAAATTTGGCCATTTTAGCTGAACTTAGTGACGATGAATGCTATAGCCAATGTTCTGTTATGATACATGCATGTTTAGCCATGACTAACAGTAAAACTTAACCAATTCGACATATCAGGGATTGTTTGATTGATGGATCATAAATCAAGACATTGATTACACACAGTGGTCATGATGAACTCGTACATCGTTACGAAATGGAATGGTTATCAACATTAAAACCTGCTGATACGATTCATCAATATATTCATAGTTGTCAGTTAATCATGAGGTGTTAGCCAAATCTCCATGCCAACGCAATGATCTAAATAACAGGTGTTATTTATTTGACATATGAGTCATGTATCGTTGTAAACACTATCAATTGATGGTCTCCTTCAGATTATTCGTGAAAGGTGGTAGCATTTATTGTCATGGTGACATAGTATCAAAACCATACACCCTAATGTTTTTCATTATAACTAACTAATAATCCAAATTAATATTTATGTCATGTTTATACATAAAGTCTCATTTTGAAATATAGATTTATGATTTTACAAAATCCCATCTATTAATATTCCAAATTCAATTCGATAGGATACTAAGACATAAAACCATGTCATATGAAGATTTCGAAATGATAGTCATTTATTTGCTTTTCACTAACTATATATACAATTCCACAAAATAATGATATGATATTAAGTTACAAATGGAATATGAACCTTTGGGTTTAACAAGATTTTAATTTAATAATTAACCTTTAGTTCTAGGTTTTTCAGAACTTATAATATCTTATCAATAACCAGCTTCAAAATGTGTGTTCGTTGAACCTCAATTAGCATACTATCTCTTTAAATTTATTAAATCATATATATATATATATATATATATATATAATCAAAATAGATTAATTAATGATGAATTGATTATATAAAAATTCATGCAACTCACAGCTGGTAATTATCAAGTTTATGAAAAATGATTTCATCAGCTTCTAATATGTTACTGGACTTTTCTAAAATTGAGAGTACCTTGAGAATGGAACATTCTGAAGGCACTCTTTTATAATTTTTAAATAGGTAAATCATAAAAGAGAGCTGATCTCCCTTCATCTTAATGAGAAATGAAGGGGTTGTTGTTGATTGCCAACAAATGGCGACTACCTAGGAGGACCAGTTATCTCTTCTCATACAACTTACAATGATATAACCAAAATCTTAAAACTTATTAAAAAAAAAATATTCTTTATCTAAATAAAAACCATTATTTTTATTCATATTCATAAGTATAACTCAGAAATATTCCATCTTTTGAAACATAAATTTCATTAGGGATAAACTTAAAAATATCTTGATCGAAACAAAGTACTTCATAGTAATAATAACCTACACCATCAGCATAGAATATAGAAATCTACTTTTTATGAAAACTTTCCAGAATTTGTTCCATAAACATAATAATTTTCGTTTTGTTTGTTTTTCTATTCTTTAAGCAATGATTCTAACTGAACACTACTATCTAGATATCGTGTCCCAATGTGATAGTATCATTCACGAGAGCTGTCTGAAATAAGCAAGATGGATCGTTATGAGACCTCTTGTCTTTTAATTTTTAAATCAAAATCCATCACCCTAATGATAAGAAATGAAGTTACCCCAGACAACACTGATGATCATGATTAGGACGGATCATGATGAGACCTCTTATTCTTTAGTCAAAATTTATGTTTTTCTTTCAATTTCATAAAATGAGAGATCATTACCCAGCATGGTGACCAAATGGTAATGTCATTCATTAATATCACCGGAAAATGAATCAGCTGGCTCTTGATGAGACCCCTTATCTTTTTGTTTTTTAAACCAAAAGCCATTACTAGTTTCCTAATAATGTCATACTAGTGATATTTGTGATTCTGATCAGATCAGCTTATTACTAAGACCTTCCATCTCTCATTTTAGCATTTTATTGACTGGAACAAATCCTAAATAGTTTTCATATTGTAAATACTTTTGAAGACTGATGATAGAGGTCTGTAAGAGTTTTTCAAAAGTACAAGCTTCAAAGAATACATTTAATAAGCTATCCCCACTTTTATAAGAAAATAAAAAGGTGAGGAATAATCTGAGTAACACTTACAAATAAAACAATGATAGGTTTTTTATAGATTTAAGAAACCTTGATCATCCTGAACAAATTTTTAAAATATTTCAGTCTAGTATCATAATTTTTCCAGCTCATGAGCAAACTGACTTTTTAACTTGAAGATTTATTTATTTGCATTTATTTCTTCAGCTGCTAACTAAATATTACTGACTGATTATATACAAAAATTTGATAGTGTGGAATATTTGACTTAACATAATTAAAACTAGCAAAAAATAACAAAATGATGTTTGAAAGTTATAAAAGTTTTATGAATTTCTCATCATCCTTAATTCTATGGACTATAACTCAGATTATAGAAAAAAATATAAATTTATTTACAAACAGCAAACAAAGTTTATGTATAAAAATATAAATTTATTTATAAACAACAAACAAATTATATACATTTTAAGACAGAAAATATTAAAATAAATATTTTTTCAGAACTAGTCCATTCACTGGAAATGTTTTAGACTGACCTTCAAGTGTTTGCCATCGAAAGGTACTTGGACCTATTTTCTCAGAAATAACAAAGGGACCTAACCACAGTTTCTGAAACTTAGTATGATCTCCCTTTTCTTTGTGAACTTTATCCCATTTCAAAACTAAATTCCTCACCTAAAATTCTTGATTGGAACTAAAGGATTGATCAAACCAAGATTTCACAATCTGCTGATGTTTTGTAAAGTGTTGTTTTTACTTTTCGCTTTCTTCCTCAAGCTTTAGTAGAGTATTAATTCTCTTTTCCATTGCTGGACACTCTTCATCTTGAATAGACTGAGCTAACTGTAATGAAGGTAAGAACAAATTTGGTGGTAAAATAGATTCAGTTCCATATACTAAGAAGAATGGTGAGTTACCTATTCCAGACTTAGGAGTTAGTCTGTCTGCCCAAAGGGAATTGACCAATTATGTATGCCAATCACGATGGTGAACTGAAATAGTTCTTTTGAGAATTTTCAATAAATTTTTGTTTGTTGATTCAGCTAAACCATTTCCATGAGGATGGTAGTTAGCTGAATACCTAATTCTTATTCCTTTCTCTAAAGCAAACTGATTTAACTCAATTGACGAAAAATATGAAGCATTATCAAAGATGAGGGAATCTGGGATACCAAATCTTGTTATGATAAAGAATTCTAAAAATAATATAACCTGATTGGTATTTACCACTCTTAATGGTGCAGCTTCTTCCCAACGAGTAAAATAATCAGTTGTAGTTATTATATATTTGTGTTGCTTAGAGGAGGGAGGATTTATTAGCCATACTATATCAATACCCCATTGCTGAAAAGGTCTTTCAACTAATACAGGTTGTAAAGGAAAAGCAGGCTTCTTAACCCTTCCCACAGCAAGTTGACATTCTTGGAATTTTCTAACAAAAGTATAGGAATCTCGAAACAAGATAGGCGAATAATAACCAACCCTAAGAATTTTATGTGCAGTAGTTTCTCCACCAAAATGACCACCTACTGGTCCAAAATGTAACTCCTTTAGAATTACTTCTGTTTCATCTTTGTCTAGACATCGAAGGAATACTCCGTCTGAATTTCTTCGAAAGAGGACATTATCAATTAATAAATAAGGAGCAGATTTCAATCTAAGTGCTCTTTTCTTCTTTGGTTCTAGATAATCAGGAGTAGCTCTTGTTTCCAAAAGTATTCTTATGTCTGTATACCAGCAATCTTGTGGTGGAGGATAAAAATAAATTTCTCTGGTAAGTAAAACCTCATCAATGACAGTTTCAGCTTTATCATTAGGTAGATGGGCAGCTTCAGCAGCTAGTTTACATATTCCTTGACCTTTGACTATCATTGACGGTTTAATTTCTAAGTCATACTCTTGAAGGGTTGTCATCCAAGGTGCTCTTTTCTCACCTAAGTCCTTTTGCACTAACAAGTTTCTGACTGAGGAATAAGGGACGATTATTTTTCATTTTAGATTTCAATAAATATGGACGAAAATGTTTAACAGCTTTAAAATCAGCAAAAGCTTGTTTATCAACTTCATGATAATTAAGTTCAACACCTTTGAAATTTGAACTCATGAAGGAGATTGGTACTTCGTTATTTTGCTGATTTAATTGGGTTAAAACTGCTGCATATGAAATATCAGAAGCAAAATTATACAATATGAAATCATTGTTAAAATCTGAGCTTAGAAGACTAGGAGCTTCTGAGATGGCTTCTAAAATTTTCTGAAATGACTCTTTTTCAATTTGTCCCCAATTAAACATAGCGTCTTTCTTAATCATTTTCTGTAATGGACGAATGATTTCGGAGAAATTGGCATTAGAGGAATTTTGGGGTCTAAAATGGGCATCCTAAGGAAAATAATAAAATAATAGTTAAAATAATAAAATAATATTGATTAATTTTGGAGGAAGA
>LPNX010369625.1:5955-51622 GCA_001517045.1 Pseudotsuga menziesii | reverse complement strand
GGTCTAATATATTATCTCATTATGAATCACATCATAATTTCTTTGTTTCTATATGGTTATAATGGTGAAATTATTAGAGAAATTTGTTTTTTCTTTAATATTCAATTTTCCAGAAAGTTGTAATTTATCTCTTCAAGAATTTTTCTTTTTTTCCAATTTAAGGTTGATTTTAAAGTTTTGTTAAACAACAATATGGGATGTTTAGTCCATGGCTCTATTTTTTACCAAAAAAAAAAAAACGTGTATACTGGTATCAACACTTTTTTATTTGGGGGGTGTTTTTAGTGTTTTTTTTGCAAAAATCATCGTTTTTATGGGTAGAGTTCTCGTTCATAGTATATAGTTCTTGTTTCATAGTATAAGTGGTTAAAAGGAGAAGGAGGCAAAGAGGATCTCATTATGGTGGAAGGTCTTATGAAGAAATTCTTAATTGTTCAGTCCGAAAGGCATTCTCTGATTGGAAAAGTTCCCCTTAATGTGGTGAATGTGGTTTTCAGAACATCATCGGGTGCATTCTCACTTGATTGTAGCCTAAGATATTATCCAAAATAGACATATTTTTGAGCCCACTACCTTATGTAACATTTGATCCATCTTAGGTACCAAATAATGATCTTTTATACAATCCTTGATAAGGTTTCTGAATTCCATGTAAATCCTGATTTCCCCATTCTTATTTCTTATCAGTGACTAGGTTTTCTAGCAAAGAAGAATATTTTACCAGTATTATGCTTTTTGGTCAGAGGATCTTTTTAATTTCCTGTTTCATTAATGGTCATAGCATTGGGCTGACCTGCCATAGTTTTTTCCTCAAGGGCTTGGTGTCTTCCCTTAAGGGAATATGATGATGGTAAATGTCAGGATTATAGGTTTTTATATTTTCACAATACCATTCAAACACATCCTCAAAATTCTTGAAAAGCTCAACATATTGCTCTTTATCTATCTTTTGGATAGGTTCTTGGATAATTTCACAATCTTGGGACAAGCTTCATCTTTTCAATTTTGTTCCTTTAGCTTAGCCTCGTGAGGTTTTATAGTAAGCTTAGATGGCACTTTAGTAATTCCAAATAATCCTTTTAAATGTAAAAGTCCTCTTGGAATGTAATTGGTAGTTAGTAGGTTTAGGTGGCACTTTACTAATCCCAAACAATCTTTTCAAAGGTGAAAGTCCTCTGGGAATGTAATTGGTAGTCAGGTATTATAGTAGGCTTAGTTGGCACTTAACTAATCCCAAATAATCCTTTTAAAGGTAAAAGTCCTCTTGAAATGTAATTGGTTTAGAGTTGGATGACCTTCTGTCCATCTATTCATTTTAAGGAATCTCCCATGATTTTTTCCACCAACATCTTCTTCATCATTCTCCTCCTCTTCCTCTGACTTTATGTTCATTTCAAAGTATTTTTTAACCAAGTTTATGAAATTGTTGATATCCTCATTATCTTCGAATACTTTCCATTGGTATTTGAATTTCATTTTAACAAAAAGCAAGTGTACATTGGTAGCCATTTTCACATAGATAGTAAGCACAAATTTTGGGGCTCATTTCTGGCTTAGTAATAAACTAGTAGTTGTTCTCTGTTGTTACTGTCCAGTTACTAACATAAATTGTCACACCTTAGGTTACAACCCCAAGTGACTAGAAAGGTTTTGTTGTTAGAGTCTAGTTGCTAACAAAAATTGTCACGCCTTAGGATACAACCCCAAGTGACTAGAAAGGTTGAGTCACATCCCATTGGCAAGTGCCTAGTAGTGGCACCTCATCACTTGTCATCTTGCATAGCTATGAAGTGACTGTGTAACATGAGTGCCTAAGTAATTATAATTTATGATATTTCTAAAATTTTGAATGACTAAAATAGCATAGGAATTCCAACATCTTGAACTAGGAAGGGCGAGACCACTTTGGAAAGGTTCAAATTTAAACAAAGGTAAGTATATCTCAGGAAAGCTTTCAAGTTCATGTGGAAGAAAAGGATAATATATTCATGTTGCAAATTTTTTTAGTACACGTTTATTTTGAATTTTGAATTTTTTATAGTTGTTATTTCAACTTTAAAAACTTTGACTTCATAAATGGAATTGATAATTTCGATATTTCATAAATGGAATTGATAATTTCGATATTGATGAAGAGATATAAAAGGCTGTAACAGCAGGTACATATATTTTCTTATATGAAAAATTACAAAATATTATAACACCAAGAAGATATATTTCACTATCATATAGTTTGGTTCTTTATGGGAATCTACAAAATTACACTAGTAATTTGTAAGTTTGTAGGCTGTTGATTTAGTGCCAAGAAAAATTGTGTTTCGGTTTTCTTTCTCAATTTAGTGCCAAGTACAGATAAAAAAATTTGTATTTTGGTTTACTTTCTAGTACTAAAAATAGCTTTTAATATATAATTGTTGATAGGTCCATGCTACTTTTGAGGTTGGTACCTACGCGTTACATAGTGTCAACCAGCGAGAATTTGAGGTGGCTCTAAGTTTGTAGGCTGTTCATTTAGTGCCGAGTACAGCCTACAAAAATTGTATTTCGGTTTTCTTTCTTGACTTATCTCACCGACCCTATCGATCCTATAATTTAGATATATTGCTACACCTCTCCATGCTACTTTGGAGGTTGGTACCTACCGACCCTATTGATTTTATAATTTAGATATATTGCTACACCTCTCCATGCTACTTTGGAGTTTGGTACCTACGCGTTTCATATTAATTTTGTGGTGGCTCTACTTTGGAGTTTGGTACCTACGCGTTTCATATTAAATTTGAGGTGGCTCTACTTTGGAGTTAGCTGTGCTTCATATTCTGCTTAAACTGTAATGTACAATGTGAATATGTTAGCTGAGCATTCTGGATAATAAGGTCTTAATGATGTTTCTGCTCATTCAATTATTAACATGATATTTTGGTTTTACTTCCCATTGGGATGCGCACTTTTTCTTACATTCATTGTTTATATTCATTGTTTACTTTCCATATTCATTGTTTATATACATAAAATCCAATCAATAATTAAGCAAACTAAGCAAAGGTGACTCTAGGGTAATGTGAAAAAAATACAATAGAATATGTCTTTCTAGGTAAAATGTGAATATGTGCTCTATTCTAATTTCTCCTAGTGATAGGGTTTTGTGCTGGGTTTCAAATGTTCATCAACATTGCAAGTTTTGGTGTAACGGTAAACCTTACATGGTATCAGAGCAGAGGTCTCAGGTTCAATTCCCCTGAGCTACGTCAGAGGCGGGGTGTTGGAGTATGGGGGACCTCCACATGGTATAACCGCCGCACCTCTAGGAATATAAAACAAGTGGTTTAACCGCCACTCCTGGTGATTGGGCTTGTGCTGGGTTTCAAATGTTCACCAACATCCTCGAGCTACGTTGGAAACGGGGTATTGGAGTATTGGGTACCTCCACATGGTATAACCACCGGGGAATATAAAACAAGTGGTTTAACCGCCACTCTTGGTGATTGAGCTTGTGCTGGGTTTCAAATGTTCACCAACATCTACAGGTTTTGGTGTAATGACAAACCTTACAATTTCGAAACAACCGGGTAACAATGATCTATGGACATTACAGCCTGGTGAATCCAAATAAATCCAATAATCAAAGTATTAGTAGATCAATCCAAATTTCAATCAATGCATTAGTAGGTCGAACCAAATTTCATTGTTGGAGAGAGTTGGGTTGCATTTGATAGAAGAAATGCTCATTGTATAAGACAACAATTTTACCAGGATATTAACAAAAATGTCCAATTTTACCTTGCAACATGATAGTTGATACTCGTGCCGACAATAGTGTCGATTCCAATTGAAAAATGATGCAAGGGTACGGGTCCAACCGGGTGCAAACATAGAGGAGGCGGCAAAAGGTCTATACTACCACGAGATCCCTCCAAGCATTTGCGCTCAAATTGCTCGAGTAGATTGGAGAAACTGTTAAGAAGATACAACCATTGGTTTGTGATAAATGGATGTACTTATTGTTTTAACTTTTTGTTTCTCAGGATTATATGGACTAGAAGTTTCTCATAGTCATATGGTTTTTTTAATCCCTTAACAAGCCATTATTATATGGTCACACTTAACAAGCCATTATTAGTATAACATAATTAGAGGTCTATTTTAATTTCTGATCTATCAAGCATCGAGAGGGATTGAATTTCTTGAAATGTAATGTTACTTTTAATCATAAACTCAAGAAATTGGAGCCTCTATTTATTCATAAATTTGGGTTTAAGTTTTAATTTTTTATTTTATAGCAAGAAGTGGATTTTTAAATTACTTTTCATAACTTTTTATTTATATTTTTAATTGATTTTTATTTCTTATAATGTGACGTTATGCTACTTTAAGTGACAACATCTAGCACATACTAGGCTATAAAGCACCTCACTCCTCTTGGTGCAAGAATTTAGCAATTTCCATATTATAAAAATGAATTCACCTTGAATATCCCTTAGAATGACTTATCAATAAAACTTCATATCACTTTGTAGGTCTTAGATGCACATACATCAACATCAATATATAACTCAACCTACATCTAAGATAAAATAAGTCATCACATCATATAAGGGAATCCAATCATGTCATATCAATATAAGGATATCAAAATCTAAACTAAATTCAATCGAGATCACAACAACCAAAGGTGTACATTTGAAGTAATCTAAAAGTGTTTTCTCTATTGCTTAAAGGTAGGAATAATAACTCATTGGTTTATTCCCTAAGATAAATGATAAAATTGTAAATATGATTTGATAGCTGAATAGTTTAATAAATAATGATTTCGATGGTTTGAAAAAACTACATTGTCCCACTATACCTTTTATACCTTTTATGAATACACTTGGAATATAAGAGGGCTTAGGAGTTGAATTTGAATTGCACAAAATGGATTAATTATGAAATACAATTCAGCCATTTTAAGATTTTTACTTCATATTAATTTATGAAGTATTTTCAATCCAATTTTCCACTTCCTATGTTTTTTAGGTAATAAGACTAGGTACAATTTCTATAGAAGAAATAATATCCATCTCATTCGATCGTCTAATATAAGTTAACTTAGGTCTCAACAAAATAGCTTATATAAAGGTTATATTTTCAAAGAACGTTGTTGTATGTGTATTTAAACTTGAATCATAATGCATCACTAAATGAAATATAACTTAATGAATCATAAATGAAATAATAAATGCAAACAATTATCTCCAAATCACATATCATAATGATTACTAACATCAATGAAATGCCAACAAACACAATAATAATGATTACTAATAAGTACTAACATCAATGAAATGCCAACAAACATAATAATTGATTAGAATGGGGCATTATATGAGACATTAGAATAAATGTTCAACCTTCTACATTCTTTAATTATAAATTTATGTTCATTCATATATTAGTGTTTGTAATGTAGAATGTGAATTGATTTAATAATGTTATGTGAAATTCTAAAAATAACAAAACAAAAAATGTTTTGTGAAATTTTAAAAATAACAAAACATTTAATGTAAATGTGAATTGATTTAATAATGTTTTGTGAAATTCTAAAAATAACAAAACAAAAAATATAGCAAAGACATCTTAAATCTATGTTGATTCATATTTGTTATTTGTGAGATGATTTAAAATATTTAAATTTCATAAAAACAATGATAAATTTTAACCTAAATGGAAAATCAAATGAAACGGATGATAATATTGTAAAGAAAAATAAATTTGTGAATATACAATTGTTATTTTAATGTTATTATAAACCCCAAGGTTATTTTAATTTTACGGTTACATGAGTAAAGTGGCGTATTGTGTATGGCATTTCATAATCTTGCTTTAGCATTGACCTATAAATTTAGTCAATTATTTACTAACACAAATGTGGGTACATCTTTAAAATGGGCAACTCGGTATATAATAATGTTTAAAGCGTGATTTCTAAGTTTTAACATTAAGGTTTTTTACATTCATTTAAATACATATTTATTAAAACTGATTTATATTGATTTGATTTTTTTTATTTATAATTGATTTATAACTTAAAAATAAAATAAAAAAACATAATTTAAATATAATAATTTTGTTTTTTTCTTCCAATTATTAAATATTTTATAATCTTTTCCTTTAACTGGAAAAAAATACTTAAATGATTCTAACCAAAACCAAAATTAATTGAAATTATTTTATTGTTCAATCTTACTTTCATTTCATACTTCTAGTCTATTGTCTACAAGACTTATTAATATGTGTCTACAAAATTTAATTTGTAAGGATCTTATGTAAGAGAGAGACCCTTAAAGAAGTCACAATTTGTATTATATATTTTTTTGTTTTATTATTATTTTTAATTTATTAACAAAAATTAAAATACTAAAATATAAAGTTATTTTATTTTATTTATAGAAAATAATTTTAAATTCAAAATTACTTAAAAAATCAAAATTATTGTGAGAGGTTGATTTCAAAATTTAAAATAATAAGAAAAATCAAAATTATTTTAATCTCCATAGCTCCATGGACCATAAATCTCTATTTCTATTTTTTTAGTAAAAGTTATTTATAAATTTAATTTTTTTTAAGTTGACGTTATTTATAAATTTAAATTAGATCTTTTATAGTAAATTAAAATGATTTATCTCACACAATTTATTAGTTCTTAGAGACTAAACTTTGTGGCTGAGTCCCTGGTTGAGCTGAACAATCTCACATTTAGATCGTGGACTATTCTAGAAAAGGTGACGGATCACAACTCGATAGCTTTAAAAGTGGAAGGTGAATATTTTGCTCTAAAGTTTCCGTTTAAATTCAACCAATCATGGATTAAGGATGATTCTTTCTGTAATATGGTTAGGGAGGAACAAGATTCTATGGATTCATTTGAAAGTTAAAGATGTCATGGTTTAGAAATTAAAGACTCTGAAAAAGTGGTTAAGAACTAGATCCAGAAAAAACGAGGAGGAGGCAAAGAGGATCTCATTATGGTGGAAGGTCTTATGAAGAAATTCTTAATTAGGAATTTGACTTCAACTCTAAATGAGGAGGATAGGAGCACAATAGTTATGTTAGAAGGTAAGAGGGATGAGATCTTAAGAATATTAGAAGAATACTAGAGACTAAAAGGTAGAGAAATCTCGGTTGAGGTTGGCGATGGAAACACAAATTTTCCATAAACATGCTTCTGATAGAAAAACGTGAACACAATTTCGGATATTATTGGACAGGAAGGGGAAATCATTCTTTCTCATAAAAGAATTCAAAAAGATGTTGTTAGTTACTTTTCAAATCCTTAGAAAGATCTAGGGAAAGTAATATTTGGAATCAATTGGAGGTTTTGACATGCTTTCCTTCCTTGTTTTGCAAAGAAGAGTGCTTATCTTTGGTTAAAGAGGTCAACTTAGATGAAGTAAACAAGATTTTGAAATGTTTTGAAATAAATAAGAGCCCGTGCCCAGAAGGGTGGCTAGATGAGTTTTTCTTGACCTCTTTTGATATTTTAGGGAAGGAGTTGCTCGAAATTATGGAATTTTGGGGAAAAGAAAAGTTCATGAGTGGTGCCATGAATGCAACTTTCCTTACTTTGATACCGAAGAAATAAAACACCGCTTCTTTTAGGAATTTCAGACCAATTTCATTATATTTCATTATGCAATTTGGTCTATAAATTAGTGACAAAAATTATTGCTTTGAGATTGAATCCTTTTCTCTTAGAGAGGATTTCCCTTAAACAATCTGGATGACTTTTGAATAGACAAATTATTGAAGAAATTGTTATAGTTCAAGAGTGTCTACACTCTTCTAATATTGTAATATACCCCAAATACCTGAATAGATTATTGGGGTGCACAGTATACGATTTCTTATTTTAAAAACAATTAATCAAACTAAATAAATGAAACTCATTGTTTACTTAACCATAATCATTCTTTTAGGATTAATACATATCAAATACAATCACTCTAATGCTAACCCACATAAATAAATATTATTAAACAATATAATAAGGCACAACGGTTGCATTAGTTTCCCAACGACCCTCTGAATGAGATAACGATTACACATTAACCGCGTCCTTTAACTATGATTAACACCCTCCATATCGAGATACCATATTTTGTACCTGATCTCTTGGACGCAACCGTCAGAGATGAGGTAGGAGTCTCATGAGTGAAAAAACCAACAAGTTTAGATTTTCTTTATATGATAAAAGAAACTAATTTAAAAAGTATGCACATATACAATTGATTTACTCTACACTTGTCTTTCGAGTGTTATCTCAATGCCTTTCACCATTGGAACATGGTTTCTCTAACCATCACTTGAAGTAATGTAACTCAACATAGATATTACTGCTATAAATCAGATTATAAATCCAAGAACGTAAGTTTCATAATCAACTTCAAAAAAAGATAAATTTAATTCCATAAACAAAGTTAACCATTACATATGCTTCTCTAATATGAATTAAACTTGTGCGACTGAAATCATGTCTGCGAATTTCCTCCCAACCATAGGTTTCATTTGACGTATGTTTTTCTGTCTAAATCCACCACCGAGCTTGGTGACGAATCCACTTAGGTACGGTTATAAACATAAAATCTCCAAGATTCAATTTAAGACAGTGTTATAACGAATGGGATACCTTGCCTATGAGTATGCGACTTATTATTCTTAGTTGTCATAACATTTGAAATTTTAACAATTAATCATGACTAAACCCTCATCATGTTTTGTCCATAAACAAAATGACATGTCAACAATATTGCTTAATTGAATGGATACAACTGTCTACAAATAATTCAAGAGTGGATTAGTAAGCAATGTATTCACAATTCTATAACAACATTTTTTCTACCATTTACTTATACCAAAAAGTATTTATAAGTTAGCTATTATATTCAAGAGGGTAATCTCATAAACTATGTAGTACGATAATCATATAATAAGATAAGGAATTTCCCTTAACTACTATATATATATATATATATATGACCTCTTTTTAATATTCTATAATTGATTATCGATTCATTTCATATTTATTGTAATGTATGAAACTTTTGGCCATTTAAGGAGTATAGTTAAAATCAACAAAATACTCATGGTGGCATGAGGTTATATACATATTTATACTGTGAGTATTAGTGCAACATTGCAAATTCGACTATTTACAAAGATATTCACCCAGTATTGAAACTCCTTCATTTACAAAAAATAACACTTCAAATCCAACGATAACTTTAAAACATAGCAAAGGAACCGCCGTTCAGGTATCATCTCAAGCAATAGATGAAAGGTTTAAAGATTAGCTCAAAAAAAAGGAAAATCGTAGCAAATATCAGAGAGACCAATCCAATCACAAACCAGTTAATTGATTAGATCCAATATACAGATCTAGTTGTAAAATGCTGACACATATATAATACAGTTAAGAAATCATCGACAAACACAAGTATAAATTCATTAAGAAAATTTAAATGTAATTGAAAGGCAATAACAAAGTTTAAAAATGCAAAATGCAAGCACATATATCAATAACCTAGCTTTGATCAATAACTAGATCAAAAATGTAAAACGCACGCACTTATTAGCGTGTAGATCAATACCTATATTGTAATATCCCTCTGATATGCCCTGAGTATTTTATAATGGTTTAAATGTATTGTACTTGTTTTCTGGTGAGGAGCTCAAGGCCGAGGGCCCACCAGTAAAACCTAGTAAGTAGGTGATTAATTCCCTAAATTGGTAGTTATAGGAGAACAAAAAAAAAGGACCATTGGCGTGATTTAAAATGAATGAGAACTAATCCTTTTGGGAGACGTAAACAATAAAAGAAACTTGGAGGTCAAGTTAAAGCAACTGGGTATTATCACAGTGTCGATGAGGGAACCAACCACTATCCTCACCTTCAATCTTAAGCCACTTATTAGACACTAATATTTTGCTCACATGCTAAAATGGGAAATTACTAATTTCCGACTTATGAGACTAAGGCTCGAACATGAGGAAATTATCACAAGAAACACACTCTAACGACCTAAGCAGTAGCTACAACATATTCAATAGAACATAAATAGGTTTTTTGGAGGATAGGAAAACCTTCACTAGTGAAGTTACTTCCGCCTCACATTAATTAAACGTATTGGGTAGAAGAAGACATATATATATATATATGACTTATATAATAGGAGAACATATATAGGGATATGAAAATAATTTCATAAGGGAAAATTATATAAATAAAGCCATCATGTAGTAAATTAATATATATATATATTATCACATAGTAAATTATAATTAAGTATGGAATTCACCTCGAGTGACAGGCTTGATTGTGGAACCAATTACTGGTTTTTAGCCACTAATTTTGGAGGCATCATAAAATCCCTTGATTTCTTATTTACTATTTGAGAAACGTTGAATTGGGAGGTGGTAATTGTCCTGAGTAATGGCCAGCGATTGTGGGGGCGTTACAGGGCATGCATGAACATTCATTTAGGGAGGCGTTATGAATGTATTTTTTTACGGGAGATATTTTGATAAACAGGGGGCACGAGCTCTCCATCGGGGAGAATGGTGTGTTTGAGGAATTTGTTATTTAGGAGTGGTGTGTGTGCTGCTTCTAGCAGGGAAAAGGATAATGCACCAAAACAACAATCAAATGGATCATATATATATGTTGCAGCAGTTTGTGATACCCATCTAGGTTGGACGGGATTTAATGTATGCTTCCGCCTTCCTTTTTATGCTTTATACACGATGCAAAGTTTTGATATTAATAACATGTACAATTAATGAAGAAGGATTTAGGTTCTCTTCATCGGTTTTTCCTAATACATATGCCGCAACGCCGCTAAGATGTGTGTCCATAGAATGGACTTTGAATGAGTATGGTATTAGGGAGAGTTTCTCTATAGGTATATTTATTTGGGATTTAGGGCCGACATAGGAAAAACTCTATCCACATTTGAAATCGCTGAGTGTTGGAGTGAGAAACCGACACAGGGTTATTGCAATGGCTGGGTATTTTCCCTATCCACAATTTGATGGATAATCGTTGTGCACTCCCACAGCTAGAACCTTACCACTGTGTATTCTACATCTAGAACCCAATTGCTACATTTGAAACAATGTATTGGATTTGAAGTATTTATCTAGAATTCCCAGGTTTATGTTTTGTCTTTTATTGTAAATCTACTATCAAGTTTACTGGTGTCATAGACCGTGAACTACTAGGGTATGGAAATGTATACGATGTCATCCTGCTATGCTCTCCACCAGTTGAACTACTCATATTTAGATGGGTCACTGTGAACCTGAGTAGACATGGCCACCTTCCAACAATGTATGTGATAACATCTAAAGGTCCAGGATAGCAATAGGTTGGCCTATCTGTACTCTCTAAAAGAACAACTGAAGAGATCTTGTATTGAAATGGAGTGATGTTGTCATACTCTATGATCAAATGGTTAATGCTTTTGTTGAGATAACAACTAACTCAATAACGATGAAGTAAAAAAGCCTAACTTCTTGAAACTGGAGACCTTGACCTTAGGTCAACTTACTACTAGAGTTACAGAACCTAGGTTTTGGAAATATAGGATGAAGCATTACCCAGTTTCCTTGAATAATAAAAATCAAACCCTACCTTGATATTATGGGGGGCATAAATGAAACTTGATCTTTTTGCGACAACAAAAATCTAAGGCATAATAGTTTGAACCCTAACTGAGAAGAGTGACATTGATATGATTAAATGTGAATGATTTTTTCATAAGAAAAAGTGTCGTGTACACAACCATTTCTTGATGTCCAAAGGTTACTATTGGTCCGAAATATGTGAAAGTTATTCTCCAAATGCTACTCTAGTCTTTTGCCATTGTTGGTAATTCGTGCCAATAGAACATGAGAAAGAGTTGTTAAATGACTATGAGTTTCGACTGATAAGTGACCAAGGGCTATCAAAATGGTAGGTGGAAATATTTCGATATTAAGTGATCTCCCTTGCAAGCGTGTGGGTTTTACTACCCATAGAAGATAAGTAATGATAAATAATAAGATAAGAAAAGGCAAACTTTAACCTAGGAAGACCTTTTCTTAATATCATACTGCCGACAATAATTTTTTTGTGTGCATTTCGCAGGAATATTTATTATCCACCCAGAACCTTGCCCAAGCCTCAATAGCATGGAAAACTAATAGTTACTTTTAATTGCATTCCAAGGCCCATTTCTAGTTTGTATATGAACGATTCTCAAGATAAGTTGAACTGGGGAGCTAAAAGAAATTTAGGAATAAAGGTCTAAAATCCTATCCGATAGACATAGTAAACTGATCTATTATTCTACTTCTGTTGTATATGTCTATTCGTGCATAAGCAAGGCATACGGATATAATGCCATTTTTCTACTCTCATCCCTTTAAGATGATTTTTGGGTAAGCATTATATGGATTGTTAGGCGGAGGGAGTCCATGTCTAATATGGAGGTCTAGAGTAAGGAAGTTGGGTATTATGACAAACTTATAGCACAGTTGACCCAACAGTGGTTAAATATTGTAACTTTATTTTTAACTTAAACAACAGATACCACCATTGCAAACCAACGAGGTATGGATTCTTATCATTACAGTAAATTGGTAAGGATACAAGTAGAATCGTTAATTATTATGAGTTGTACTCCAGTTGTAGCTTGACAGTGGTCATGAATAGTGTAGCATACTCCCAGCAAAAGAGGGAGTAGGTATGGAAACGATTGATGAAATTAAGGTCACATGCTGTGACTGTTTTGGTGGACATAGCCCCAAGGTTGGGGTGAACCACGTACATTGGCGTTGTCTTTATGTTCCCTGAAGTGAATTATGTTATGTGTCTTGATGTATGTTATTTTATGTGCCTATACGTATACTATTTTATATGCCTTCATGTATTTTCAGGATGATGGAAATGGTTGAGTAATTTCCTATGAACGTGTTAAGTGAATATTTTGAAATAAAATTCTGAAGTTATTGACTAAGGCCCTTGCCTAGTATGTTAGGTAAACGATATCAATAGGATAAGGATGAAACGGTTGATTTTAATACGTTAGACTTATGCTTCTGCAAAAATGAACAAACACTTTCAATGATTGTTGTTCAATATGCCTAGTTTTAATATTATTTCATTTGACATGTTCCATAGTAATGCCACTTCAAAATTTACCCTGACATGGTACACTTGTTAAGATGTAGTATCAATGGAACAAAATATCTCACCTTTTCTTCTCACTATTTAAAAGAGATAGCAGGGGATTGTTACATAGATATAAAATGGATAGTCACAATCCCACTCAAATCTAGATTTTCCACTCGAAATCGTGTTGAATAAATACATATATATTCCAAGCACACCTAATCCATCGTAGGAAACAATCATGTATATAAAACAAATCACATTCACTGTTTAACATCGAAAATAAATGCACACATGCATATAACCCAAATACCATGCAAAATATTCACACTCAGATCTAGATTTCCCACTGGAAATCATCTTTCAAAATTTCACCATGAAGTGGATGTGGTACTGATTATGAATCGGACCCGAGAAAGTGGAAATAGAAATGTAAAATTTTGGTTACCCATAAGAATTTTTTTCATTGGTAATATTACAAATATACATAGAGATCACACCGTTAATTAATACGGACATGCTTACAGATCACATGAAAGTATTTATTTAACCATCAATACTGAGAATTTAATTTATATACAGATCCAAATATAGGTTAATTTTCAAATCAAAATAAGGTCATAGACACAGATCCAAATATAGATTCAATAGTAAATCAACACAAGGTGAGAGATACAAATCCAAATGTATATTTAATTGCAAAAATAATCCAACTAAGACAACTAATTTATTAAACGAAGGTAACCAATCGATTTCAGATATGGATTCCCATATATAAATTCGACAACAAAAATAATACAACATGGGAAACCAATCTATTAAATGCAGATAGCCAATCGATTTCAGATCTGGATTCCCATATATAAATTCAACAACAAAAATAATCCAACATATACAACCAATCAATTTAGATCTAACTTGATAGAATTATATTCAACAAGAAAAGAAAGACTCTAATGGAGGAAGCCAAAGGATTTAGATCTGGATTGACATAAATAAATTCCATAGCAAAAGACAAACTTTACCGTAGGCATATTACCAGTCCTCAAATGCTTTCCTACATATCGCAGGTCAAATGTTGTGCATTGTAACTCACCTTCTTCTAACCATAGATCATCCAATACTTTGACTCGACTCCTCTCCTTCCATATTGGAAAGCAAAATCCCCATAATGGGTCACATTCCTTCACTTTCTCATTTCCAGTCCCCCTCCCCACTTCCAACATAACCTTTAAATAAGAAAAAATTTGTAATCCCAAAGTAATAGATGGCAGATGAAACAAACCCACATTCCAATTCAACAGAAGAGGCTGTAATATCCCTCTCATATGCCCTATGTATTTTGTAATGGTTTACTATTATTGTACTTGTTTTCTGGTGAGGAGCTCAAGGCCAAGGCCCCACTAGAAGAAACCTTGTAAGTTAGGCAATTAATTTCAAAAGTTATAAAACATCAGCGCAACTTGACAGCAGGAAATTGGAAAACTGCTAGAAAAAAAAACGAATCATAAATTTGATTCCATAGTATTGCGTGGCAGTGCTAGGAATAAGGTTTTGAGCTCCAATTTTCGTCGTGATTATCCTAACTAAGGTACAATAGCTTAGTTAATATAATTCTAATATGTGATAGAGGAGACTACATTAAACTCGACATACAAGATCAATAACCTTAGAATAATAAGTATTATATGATGAAGTCACCTTAAAACTTAAGAGGGAGATATCACCTTCAGCATATCTCGTTTAAATAATTAAATGATCCCATACCATCTTATAATTGACATATATTTGAGTAATATACCGAGTAAATTATATATATATATATATATTAAGTGGCAATAGGAAAATTCCTATGTTGTTAGGCATGATGAGAAAGTATGGTTTAATTATTGTTTTTAAGGATCCCTTATAAGCACAACAATCGAAAAATCATCCTAAATACATAGGAAGAATCCTTTGTATAAATTAAATAAAAGGGTGATTACATACTAAAGAATAAATCCTTTTATATAACTTGCCTATGATAAGAATACTTTCCTTTCTATTACAAGTGAATAGTTATTTACTCTCCACGACAAGGGTTATTAGAGTATACAATATGCATATTATCCTTAGCCAAAATATTTAGTTAAAAGATATATTTTTTGGGAGTAAGGGAAAATACTAGTTGAGCTGGACCTATGCCTCTAGTTATTTTACTTATCGGCAAAATTGAAGGAAAACCTGCCTTGGCAAAGACAGTGGCAGAATTTTCTCCTTGACTTGTGGGAATCCTAGTGCACCTTAGGTAAAGGACCATTTCCTTTTGGCTATTTAATAAGTTACAAAATTAATCTTGGGGGAAAAAAATTCTGTACCCTCTATGGGCATCAATTTCTGAGTTTTATTAAGAAATCTCGACATTGTATTGAGGAGGAGACCTGTGAGTTGTGTTGGAAAAAGGATCTCTGCATCTCTTATGAAGTAGAGAAGCTCTGCATCCTTTTAAAGGAGAAAGGATATTTGTTTTTTTGGGGGGAAGGTATTCTTTTGAAAATTTACCTTGAGTGTATAATATGAGAGGTATTGTGCAGCAATAGGAGGCACACCATAACATGCCTCACTGAGAAGAGGATCAAGATGGAAGAAATAACCCTCGATTGAAGCATGCGTGAGGGGAATACTTTGCAATTTTGTAACTCCGTAGGTCGCCCTAAGTAGATATGTTTGGTGCACGATCTAAATTCCATGCAGAGGTAACTATGCAAACCGCTCTCAAATTTTATTTATCTGATATGCAACTTTACATTGGATCATTCCTGCTTCTCTACCATCCTGGGATTTAAACCTTGAAAGTAGTGCAAGGTCTGCGATTTGAGTGATTAATCTCTGCAAAACTACTCCCTTGCATGTGAATGAAATACTATGCACTGATGTTAGGGTTAGATCTATGGAATGTTGGGATATAAAAACTTAGAATTGCAATTCTTAGTCCTGTAGAATGCATATATGCTTAGATCTGTATTTTTTCAATGCTGCAACTTCGATATGGTTGAGCTGTGCAATTTCCCCCCAGATATAGAGATCTATTTTTCATTGCTGTGACTTGTATATGTTTGAGCTGTGCGATTTTCCCTAAATCTCAACATCTATATTTTCAATGCTGCACTGCGACTTGTCTATGGTTGTGCTGTGCGACTTGCCCCCAGATCTTGAGATCTGTTTTTAATTGTTGCGACTTGTATATGTTTGAGCTGTGCGATTTTCCCCAGATCTAGAGATTTGTATTTTCAATGCTGCGTGACTTGCCCCCAGATCTAGAGATCTGTATTTTCATTGCTGCGACTTGTATATGTTTGAGCTATGCGATTTGCCATAGATATAGAGATCTATATTTACATAGTCACAATGTGTTTATGGTTGATTTTTGGTGATTTTGACGAGACCCAAAGATTTTGTAATTTCATCACCACGTGTATAGGGTCGTTTTGCGTGATTCTTGTGGAAAATATTTTATTCTTATGGAACACTTGGATTCTGAAGCTCATGTTTCGTCCTTAGAACATCATTTTCCTTTTTTATTTTGGCCTGGAGATTTCAGCCTAGCAGTGTTTTGGACTAGGTGTAGCTATATTAAAGTGACAGGAAACTGTTTATATATATATATATATATAAAGAATACAACCTATAATCTAAAGATCAAAACCTAGCGGAATCTAGAATGGAAACCCCTTTTTATTTTTATAAATATCAATGCATACAGCCTGTGTTTTATAATCCCGATCATAGCTTCTTAAGCTAGAAAACCTTTTATATTATATATGTGAATGGATAAATATGGCTTGTGTTTTATCCTTGGGATTTCAAAGGCATCATATGACCTAGATCATAGCTTCCATTGACATATAACCATGTATTTTACATTTGTAAATCGAATGAATACTACCGTTGTTTTATATTGGAGTCCATGGGAATCGAGGAGTGCCAAAATGACTTAGTTTCATGCTGAAGGGTTTGTACTATGTTTGGACATGACGGATCTAGAAAGATCGTGGCTGCAATTTTAGTCTTACTGAAATTGTTTTGACTGGGTATGGATATATCAAATCAGTGTTGCGTTTAGAACAAGATGGGTCTTAGCTGTGTTTTAGTACTATACTGGATAGGTTTGAGCATGGATATAGAGAATCTAGGTTTGGGAGTTGGTGTTTTATTTATGATGTTTATATATATATATATATATATATATATATATATATATATATAAATTGTCTTATATATCCCCAAATAAAAAGAAATATGTCTATATATAATGTTTCATATAATCTTGCCTTGTGCAGCTCGAAAGAAGATAAGGATGCTAAGATAAAATGTCTTATATAGAATCTTTATAGGTTGAACTCCTTAGAAATACTCTATGAGGTTTCAATAGAAAAGATGGAAAAAAAGTAGTTGCGGATTGTAACTTGTTATTTTGAATAAATATTCATGACCTAACAGTTTGGTGGATGTAACACATGAATTGGGTGAACCACGTATATTGGCATCTCTCTTGTTTTGTGTCTATATGGTTTCATTTTCTTGTATTCTGTTGTGTACTCAATGTTCAGTGACCTTGCAAATTGATTTAATACTATAGAGAGGATAATCAATGAAAGTTATCATAATGATTATTTCTCACACTAATATTGATTAAAGCACTATGGTGATGAAATGTTTGTGGACCACACATGTTAGGGTGATGATAAATAGTTTATTTGAATCACATTAATATATTGATTATCGACACTACTGATGTATTATTGATTGAAGACGGTAAATATATGACTTCAAAACGAATGAAAGTGTACCCCCCATGCTTCATCTAGTTAGAAGTAGAAAATCGATAGTCCTTTAAGTAGATGGGGTTACAATGAAAATGGCTGTAAACTTTGAGTCTACTATAATTTGCTTGCTAAGATGGAAATAATGTACTCCTTTTTATTCCTTCCCTAAAGGATGAGTCAGATTAATATCAGATGAAAATGTGTAAACAATTTTTCCATAGATTATGGATTTATATAAAAGGATGTTTCATAATTAATTAACAATGCTACACTAGTAAGATTGAATATGCTGAATAGTTGGATGGGTGTAATGAAGTTATGAGTTGTTTCTTAGGAATGTTTTGTAGTAGACACTCTCCTAATGATGATGTAAATAGTAGCATGGTTTCTTATGAGTACTCTAACAACAAAAACTATTTCGATGTTATGAATTGCAGACAGTCTAATAATGCGACGATTGTTTATTCTGATGAAGTTGACATATATTAGGAAGCTTATATATGTGGAGTAAAATACGGAGTTCTTCTTAAGGTTCCTTCCTAATTTATTAAAGTATCATATCAATATTAGTCTAGGAAGGATTGCAAAAAATGACTTCCATACTATTGACTCATTATTTTTAGGTGACTAACTTACCTAGATTTTAGTGGGTATATGACCATTCAAAAAAAAATTCAATGATGATTCTCCAAAGAGGAAATATATTTTTTCAATAAAAGGAAATTTTTCATTTTGCGGATATGGGTTTGTTACAAATGGTATCAGAGCGTAACTGATAGCACTCAGGCCTATTTTGGGCTCAGCATGCAACTAGAAAGTACGAAGATGTTAAAACCTAACCATCCAATGAATTTGTTTTGGATGCATGGTGATGATGAATAAGGAAATAAGACATCTGCGCACACATGAAAAGATTGAAGGAGGTGACTAAAAAGAGAAGGTAATAAAATAGTGGGGCAAAGGTATGCTATTACCATGAGGTCTTCACTTAGTGAAACCATTCCATAGCACGCTCATTTGTGGCATATGAAACAATACCCATATTTTCAAAAAAATATTGAAAAATACCTCCCAAAATCATTTTTTGTAATCCCCTCCCAATATGCCTTCCCAATTTAAAAAACCCCTATGTTCACTATATATTGCATGTATCCATTTTTTCATTTACATTTTTTATACCCCTTTATATTTCTACGTGGCATATTGACATGATACCCCACATGCATTCTACAATGCACCTTTCTTATTTTGATGTATATTGTGGATGCACATTAATTCACCCACAATTATCAACATCACAGAGATCACATTCCGTTCCTAAATTAACACTAGTTTGTCCCTCTTCCTTTGACCCTTTTCCTCTCAACAATGGGCAGTACTTGACTATTTTTCAAAAGCAAGAGCAAAAACACCAAATGCTTGATTAAACTTAGAGTATATTATATGATGTAATTAATGAATTTTGAAATTATTATTTATTACCCGTTAATTATTAAATTTTTCCTTAAAGTTTTTTTTAATATGTTAGATAAAATCATTTTGAATACATTCAATAAAATTTTGACACTTTTATCCAATGAATATTCAAATATTGGATTATTATACTTTGCATTTAGTGTAATGCTATAATTAAAAAAGAGCTTAGAGTTATGACTTTATTTTATTTTAAGTATTATAGATTTATTTCAGTCATAATGTCGAGAACTTAAACTGAATATTAAAATTCTTTTAGTTGGGGCTATCATTCCAAGCTTAGTATAACAAATATGGTTAAGGAATAAACAACATTCTATAAAATAAAAATAAATAACTTGTTTCAGTATAGTTGCACATATATAACTGTACGATATAATGATTATGATGACAGATAATCACTTCAAATAAAGATTGAAAGCTTGAGATGGTCGCTTTTTTTCTAAATAACTACAAAGATACAAAAATGGGCTGAAACAAATTGATGTCAAGCCCTGTTCCTTTGATGCATTAATAGTATCTACTCGTATTAGTTGCGGAAGCAACTTTGCATTGATAATACCTCGAGGCAAGTAATTGAATTATAATTACAAGCAACCAGTTTAGAGGTCCCAACAAGCGGTGTAAACATGGGTACCTAATAAGCGAGTTACATCTCAAACAATCTTTTGTCTCGTCTCTTGCACTAGGAGTTTGGCCTTGTTTTGCATTATCTAATCCCATTTCTTATATAGTAACATTCTAACCTTGTACATATTCCCTATATAATTATGTACTATCAAAATGGGTTCTGTATAAAATCTCTCGGGATGAAATTGCACAGGAAGCAGGCTCGTGTATCTGAAAACAAAGTTTCATGCAAAGCGTTATCACTTAGATCATGGGATCAAGCTCTTCTCCAATTTTCTATTTTCCATCATTGATTGATGGATAGTGTATATTTCTAGCAGTTATAAGTGGCTTCTCTAACATGGAAGTACCTTTAAAGAACATGATTTGGGAACCCTTGCTGAGTTTGAGTAACTAGAAAATAAATGTGTGCATTATAATTTTAATGAAAACATTGTGGACATAATCACATATTATAAAAAGAGAATGAAATGGAAAACCTTTTCTCTATCTATTTTTGTGAAGCCCATTTTGTTAGTCCACAAGGAAGAAGTATCCTCAGCAGCAGGAAGCACCAGGTGATGTATTCTCAAAGAAAGAAGGAGCTCCTCAATACATAAATAAAGTGATTGGAAATATCCCTACAAACTCATATTAACATCAAAAATCACGCCATCTAGGAGTACATGAAATTCAAAAGACTACAAAAGAAACATGCAAGAAAATACAAATATTATAGATTCCTATAAATGCATATCCTGAATCCTTCATTACTCTTTACAAGAATAGCTTCAGATATTTTATATCCACCAAAGACGATGAAAAAACTGAATAAACTTTAATCCAATAAAATAAGAATGAGAAAGCCCATCACCATTCCTTTGATTTTCCACTGGTTCAAATCTCGCCTGTCCTTGAATTTTTTCCCTTGTAGCAACCAGAGGCAATTCTGCAATTGTTCGTCCAAAGACTTGGAAAAAAGTAGTTGAAACAACTTTTGAGCTATTCAAATAATTCATATTTATAAGAAACTAAAGGAAAAAAAAGTTGCTACTTGTACATGCAAAATAGCTATAGTTATGCATCAACAAAAATTAAATGGAAAATTTTGGATAAATCATTTGAAAAAAATCATTCCTGGTTCTTACTTTATAGTCAATACTGCTCAATACATTCGAGCAAAATCTTGATCCCTCATACTTATACTGCATTACGATACAGAGCAACACAATCATAAGACATTTGAAGTCATCAAATATCAAGAATCGGCTTCGCAATTCAGAAACACCTCCAAATTTGCAAAAGGAACTGAAAGCTACTTGTTTAGCATTAAGGGGATCAAATCTCGACTTGTGTTAGGATCCTTTATAGGTGTAAAGAGTTCCTTCATTCATAAAACACATGTTTAGTAAAACCTTTCCTGATGAGTAATTATTTAGAACACAAAACATATAAAGTTGGAGAAACATACATGGAATATTGAAGTTGATTCTAAAAGTAATTCTTTTGTAAGACGATCTCTTGTTTCCCCATGTAGAATTTGCCATTTTATTTCACCTTCAGTTGTTTCTTGTGCACTATAATTGACCTTCTTCCTAATTATTTCACATAAATGAGGTGGCAAGTTTTCTATTCTATCATTTATCCAAAATTTTAGTGCATTGTGTATCTCACTACAATCATCAGAACAAAACCATAAGCCTTGTGGCAACTCCTGTATCATGTCAAGTGCTTTCATCATAGCTCTAGATATTAATATGCAAATTTCAATATCAAGGGAGAGTAAAGCCAACAATGAAGGCTGATTTTAGCATACATTTTCAATACAAACATAATCGGACAACGGATACAAATATGGATTACAAAAAAATGTCCTCAAAGAATGTTAATATGCCTAGACATAATTGTACTCAAGAAAGATCACCTTTAAGTCAATATTTTTATATTTATGTAAACAGCCAATGTGAAACTTATTGTTTCACTGTACATACAATACATGAAGTTAAATTTTTACAATAAAAATGAAGAGAAGCATTCCGTGGAAAAACATTATATAATGGTCTATGCAAATTCTCATAAACACTTCTCATACTTGATCACAGAAAATGAAAATCTCATCATTAAATCCAAGTTTGTTTGGAGTGAATAATTTGCACTTGGATAAACATTATACACATTAGGGACATTTATGCACCACAAAGATCCTAAAACATAGAAGAATGTGCAAATTTAAAATTAAACTTATCTGAATTCCATATCTAATAACTATTATAGTAGAATTTGGTATAATTCAAATATAAAAGCACTTAGTCACAAACAATACATCCCCCATTGTTGTCCACTACTTTTTTGAACGCCCGTTCACAAAGTCTAGATGACCTTCCCTTTGTTCCAACCCTTTAAACCTTTATGCCCATTTGGCCATATCTTCCTGAATCATTTCTTTTTGTTGAGGAATGAGCCTGACAAGAGGAGGAATCAGCCCGACAACACAAGCAATACCAATTGTCATCATCGGGAATGTAATGTCTGCAAAAAGTGAAAAAAAAATTATAGGCTAGTAAAAGCTACCCGAAGGCGATCATTATTACTCATGCAAAATTACTTACACTACTTAAACCTTTGATTTGTTTAGAAACTACTCATACTGTCTTATTAACCTCTTATCCATTCAATGGTTATTTTTTCATTTACTTCCTATGTCTTAATTATGTTATTTAAACTTAATGTACATCTTAGTTATTACTGTTGGTTGATTAATGAATTGTATAGTTCATTGTTTTACTCATGCACATGTGTACTTTGTTTATTTAATGAAAACTAACTTAACTTTGTCGATGGGAATAAAGTGGTGGAGTGGCGGCACTAGTTCTCCCTTGACGATCTGAGAGGTAAGGTATTACTTGGTTATGCAAACTTACTTAGTTCAATCGAACTAAGGCACCTCTCTCTTTTACTTACACAGTTCATTACTTGCGATGGGATCCGTTGTAAAGTGTGTTGACAGCCTTGGTCATCGATAACCTACTACTAATTATTACGTTTCCTATCGACTTGGCTTTACAACTTGGTAAGTGTCGTTATCATCAATTTAGTTATTTTGGCTAAATTTCCTGTACATTAATTATTCTTCATTATGGTTTTAAATTTGTTATTGTGTATGTCATTGATGTCTCTTTTGTGCTATGTATATATTTTTAATATACTCTTTAACATCTCTTATGCTCTTCTAATGGTTGGTTATTATGTTGGTTTAAAGGGCAGAACCTTGGATTTGATAGTCCAATAGGTTATCATGGCATACTTTGTATGCCATGGTGCTTAAGCCTAAACACCTTGTGACTAAGGTATTAAAACCCTAAGCTCTAAACGTATGGACTAAACATTATCTACTTACCTAAGAAAGGGTTCTTAGGCTTTGGACTAGCACAACGTATGACTATGTATTATTGTAATACTATCATAGTGCAAGCTTTGTATTATGTTAATGTTGATGCTTAAAGTTTGCAGTGACATGATATATGGTATAAACCATATGTTCCAGGGTTTAACCATTGGTATGGAGGGTGGTATTAAATGATACCTTGTAATGAGGCTTGACTATGCGAATGGGTCTGATAAATTGTTAATGGACTCCAACCTGGTGCATTTAATGCTCATTGAAAAATGTGACAGCCTTCCCCTTAGGATTGGCTCATGATGGATGTGCATTGCACTATCATTTGGGGTTTCGTCATTTCTGGCTCTGCACAGAGGGATAGCCATGGAGGTGACCTCCAGCTTGTGAGGTATGCCCACATAAATTTATAAGCCTACACAATGTTTGGTTTATAGTTGGAAAGGATGGCATACTCCTCATCCCCATTTTTTCATTTTTGCTTGCAGGTGCCGAAAGGAATGGAGGGAAGCATGGCTACAACACTGTTGGCTCTAAGGATTGCATTTGTGGCCATGGTAAGCTTGCTAATAAAGCTTATTCTTGTCACCCTTCAATCCTGTGGGCAGAGCTACGTTTCGATAGGTTGTTTGGTTGGGGTTTAATGATATAGTGAATTCGATTTCTCCTTCGGGCTTTGAATACAGACTTGGTTATTTCTAATGTTGAGGTGTTATGCCGTGACTTTATTATTAGGCCATTCAACTTTGTGTAATTTTGTTTCAGTTATATAAATCATCAATGTTTTGGTTTTCGGATTTTATAGCCATGGATTGCACCATTGCTGGCAATGGTGCCATAGCCCATTGGTACGTCTACATAAAACCTTTTCCTCAGTATTTAATGGCGACTATGTACAGACATTGGGATCTCTGTGTAAATAGATATAAGTATTGGTTTTATAAATGTAATGCTTAAACTTGATATGTGGTATATACGATTTCCTTCTGCGTTTTGTATTGGGCACTGTTTTTTAATAGGTTGGGGTTTTAAAAAAAAACCAGAGGTATACGCATTATCGGATGCTCTGTGTGTAATTTCCATTGATTAGTTTGGCTAATATAATAATTCAATAGAGTGGGTAAATGCCATGCCATAAATGGAGTGAGCCTTCACAATAGCTTGTAGTTTATTTTTTTACGTTGTTTGGTTCTCATGTGAAAATTGGACTGTGTATTAAAATGTTATTTGGCTGAGGCCATGACTTATGTGAGCACTGTGTATTAGTGGGTTTCATGGAAGCCAAGGAATGCAGACCCTCGATGGCACTTGTTGTTTCTAAAGGAACTAGACTTTGTATTATAATTTAAAGGGTTTATTTAAAAACCGCAGCCCGCATACAATTCTGTACAGCATGGCCTGTGTGAAAACAATTATAGGATTTGGTTGCCATTGGAATATATAATATGTATGGGTTGTTTATTATGTCTTTGACTTGGGTCTTGACATCCATGGTAGTCGATGTCGTCGCCGCTATTAGCAACAGGGTTTTAATGCAATGTAATTTGATAAATAAAACAAGTTGGGTTTGCATGCCCACAAGATTCAATTCCTTCTACTGTTTACAATATATGGATTTATGTTATGATGTTGAGTTATGTAATTTGGTTTATGGATATGTATAGATGGATAGTTAGAACCATGGGTTCTGTTATATGAATTATGATCAGATAATTGCAAAGGCCCACATGGATGGTCACAATGCCTCCTCTGATTATTTATAATGTGGTCTTGTTTATGTGGAGTATTTTTAATGTAATTTGCTATATGGTTACTAACCTTGAAAGGTCTTAGATGGGTTATTTAATTTTAGAAATAAATGGATAGATAGTTTTTATAAATATTTATACGTGATAGTTTTATTTATATGTATATTTAGTTATCTTATGAAAAACAACTTTGGTTGTAAGTAATACCCTGGGGTGACTATATAGTATATTTATTTCTTCAAACTTACTTTTATGATTAAATTTACTATAATCTAAACACATGTCTCTACTCACAAATGTAATATGTCAGTAGAGATATAAATAATAGGTGAACATTAAACAGCTGGTCTAGATTTACCTAGTCTATAGTATTAATTTATGAATATGAGATGAATACGAAAAATCAAACTTAAAACATGGGAAACTAGCTATATATAGCCTAAGATAATATTTATCATCCTAGGAATATTGAAGAGAAATAAATACCCTAGCAGAATCTAGGCATAACATCAATTACCTAGTGTTAGTAAAATATATAAAAGTTTTTCATAAAGCAGCGAGCATTTATCCTAGAAATGAACTTTTACATACAAAGAATTCATACCTATAATTTATCTTCCTGAAGCTCCTTTAATGGTTGTACCTATACACTTTTTAAATAACCAACATTTTCAATTTAAGATAGATCTAACCTCTGATTTTTTTATGACCAAATCACTTGGGAACTACCACGTTCCTCCCAACCATGACCCGGAACCGTTCCTAGTTCCAATCTGGATCCCCTAGAGCTGGACTCCAACATGCAAGTATCTTAGAGATCCTAATGTAGGGTTTCCTAATTGGTATTCAGTTCTCAATCAATCCTCTTTTCCTTGCAGGAGAAAATTATCCATGAAAACACTTGAGAGAAAAAATAGGCAAAATAATAATTCTCCAAAAGAAAATTCAGAACCCCAAGTTTTTTTTTTTTGCTTGAGTCTTTATAGGAAGACTTTTCAGTCAAAGGGGCAGTTAAATCTTAAATCAATAAATCCTTGATTTCTTGATTAAACCCTTCTTAATTTACTCAGGCAATTTGCAATTCTTAACCTAGGAACTTTTAACTAGTTCCTAGTAAATCTTTCATAGATATTTTGCTATTTATAAATCCTTTAATAATAAATAGTAATTGGTGGACCTTCTCTTCTTTCTTTATTCAATTATATAATTAATTATAATTAATTCTTTATACATACTATGTATAAATGACATAGCATTAAAATACTTGTTAGCATTTATCTTCGGGCATCATGTATAATGATCCCTAGACTTAACGACACTTCTTTATGAATGTCAAGTAGGTAGATGGTTTAGGTCTACTAGGCTAGGTAGCTCTAAACATCCTTGCATGTTGGATTTCCCTCGTATAACGTGGCAGCTCTTCAGTACTTTGATGAGAATACAGAAATTCAAAATTTCATTTAATCACTTATAAATAAGTATGATGATGATCAATATTTTTCTCAAGTTATTTTCGCTTGGAAGTTATTAAATTCTTTTCAGTAACACGTAGCGCTTACCAGAGCCCATACTCAACACCTATAGCAGGGAGTTACAAACATAGTGCGATTCTAGAGCTTTCGCTCAACACTAAATGATAGGATGTACTTGTACGATACACCTAGGGATACAATGGCCAAATATATGATGCTCTAGAGCTTATGCTCAACATCAACATGGAATGCTCTAGAGCTTATGCCCAACATTTCCATTTATATTTTCATGTGTTCCAGAGCTTGATGCTCAACACAAATGTAAGTACTGATGTGCTCCACAGTCCACACTCAATACAACCAACATATATATACATGTATATATTATCAACAATTAGCTTACGCCCAATATACAAAACAAATCATCATGTTCTTATCCAGTGGGGTTTTTGACCCAAAAATAAAACAACAATATAATCATCATGATCAATAGGCTCATGCCTGTAAATGGTAGGCTCAAAATTTGGGATATTACATCCCTCCCCACTTACTACAACACCATCCCTAGGGACTCTAAATGATATCATGAAACAAGGCGGGGTAAGCCTTTTTCAGGCTGGCCTCATTCTCCCATGTAGCCTCATCTACCTCAAAGTTCTTCCACTACACTTTCAATTGGACTACAGTGCGCTTTCGAAGTTGCGCTTCTCTCTTGTCCAATATATGCAAAGGCTCACGGGAAAATTTCCCCTTAGGTTCCGCTTTTAATAAGGACCAATCAATGACATGTTTAGTGTCATAAACATATTTCTTTAATAAAGATGCATGGAAAACATTATAAAATCTTACATGCACATGTAATGCTAATTCAGAAGCCACTAGTCCTTTCTTGGAAAAAATTTCAAAAGGTCCACAAAACCTAGGTGCTAACTTACCACACCTACCCAAGCTCAAAGAGCTCCATATTTTTGAGCCCACTACCTTATGTGACATTTGATCCATCTTAGGTACAAAATAATGATTTTTTATACAATCCTTGATAAGGTTTCTGAATTCCATGTAAATCCTGATTTCCCCATTCTTATTTCTTATCAGAACTGGGTTTTCTAACAAATAAGAATATTTTACTAGTATTATGCTTTTTGGTCAGAGGATCTCTTTAATTTCCCGTTTCATTAATGGTCATAGCATTGGGCTGACCTGCCATTGTTTTTTCCTCAAAGGCTTGGTGTCTTCCCTTAAGGGAATATGATGATGGTAAATGTGAGGATTATAGGTTTTTATATTTTCATAATACCATGCAAACATGTCCTCAAAATTCTTGAAAAGCTCAACATATTGCTCTTTATCTATCTTTTGGATAGGTTCTTGGATAATTTCACAATCTTGGGACAAGCTTCATCTTTTAAATTATGTTCCTCTACCTTAGCCTCGTTAGGTTTTATAGTAAGCTTAGCTAGCACTTTACTAATTCCAAATAATCCTTTTAAATAAAAAAGTCCTCTTGGAATGTAATTGGTAGTTAGTAGGTTTAGGTGGCATTTTACTAATCCCAAACAATCTTTTTAAAGGTGAAAGTCCTCTTGGAATGTAATTGGTGGTCAGGTATTATAGTAGGCTTAGTTGGTACTTAACTAATCCCAAATAATCCTTTTAAAGGTAAAAGTCCTCTTGGAATGTAATTGGTTTACAATTGGATGACCTTCTGTCCATCTATCCATTTTAATGAATCTCCCATGATTTTCTCCACCAACATCTTCTTCATCATTCCCCTCCTCTTCCTCTAACTTTATGTTCATTTCAAAGTATTTTTTTACTGAGTTTATGAAATTGTTGATATCCTCATTATCTTCGAATACTTTCCATTGGTATTTGAATTTCAGTTTAACAAAAAACAAGTGTACATTGGTAGCCATTTTCACATAGATAGTAAGGACAAATTTTTGGGCTCATTTATGGTTTAGTAATAAATTAGTAGTTGTTCTCTGTTGTTACTGTCTAGTTACTAACATAAATTGTCACACCTTAGGTTACAACCCCAAGTGACTAGAAAGGTTTTGTTGTTACAGTCTAGTTTCTAACAGAAATTGTCACACCTTAGGGTACAACCCCAAGTGACTAGAAAGATAGAGTCACATCCCAGTGGCAAGTGCCTAGTAGTAGCACCTCATCACTAGTCATCTTGCATAGCTATGAAGTGACTGTGTAACATGAGTGACTAAGTAATTATAATTTATGATATTTCTAAAATTTTGAATGACTAAAATAGCAAAGGAATTCCAACATCTTGAACTAGGAAGGGCGAGACCACTTTGGAAAGGTTCAAATTTAAACGAAGGCAAGTATATCTCAGGAAAGCTTTCAAGTTCATGTGGAAGAAAAGGATAACATATTCATAGGCATATTCATGTTGCAAATTTTTTTGGTACATGTTTATTTTGAATTTTGAATTTTTTATAGTTGTTATTTCAACTTTAAAAACTTTGACTTCATAAATGGAAAAAGATGAGGATATTTTACATTTATATTAATAATTTTGATATTGATGAAGAGATATAAAAGGCTGTAACAGCAGGTACATATATTTTCTTATATGGAAAACTACAAAATTACCAAATATTATAACAGCACGAAGATATATTTCAGTATCATATATTTTGGTTCTTTATGGGAATCTACAAAATTACACTAGTATCTTGTAAGTTTGTAGGCTGTTGATTTAGTGCCAAGTACAGCCTACAAAAATTGTATTTCGGTTTTCTTTCTTACCTTATCTTGCCGACCCTATTGATCCTATAATTTAGATATATTGCTACACCTCTCTATGCTACTTTGGAGGTACCCACGCGTTTCATATTAAATTTGAGGTGGCTCTACTCACGCTTTGCACGTTCCACCCGCAGCGCAGAGAAGGTTAGCTGTGCTTCATATTCTGCTTAAACTGCAATGTGCAATGTCAACGTTAGCTGAGGTCTTAATGATGTTTCTGCTCATTCAATTATTAACATGGTATTTTGGTTTTACTTCCCATTGGGATGCACATTTTTTCTTACCATATTTATTGTTTATATACATAAAATCCAATCAATAATTAAGCAAACTAAGCTTGTAATGTAAAGAAAATACAAGAATATGTTTTTCTAGGTAAAATGTGAATATGTGCTTTATTTTAATTTCTCCTAGTGATAGGGCCTTGTGCTGGGTTTCAAATGTTCATCAACATCTGCAGGTTTTGGTGTAACGTAAACCTTACATGTTATCAGAGCAGAGGTCTCAGGTTCAATTCCCCTGAGCTACGTCGGAGGTAGGGTGTTGGAGTATCGGGTACCTCCACATGGTATAACTGCCGCACATCTCGGAATATAAAAAAAACAAGTGGTTTAACCGTCACTCCTGGGAATATAAAACAAGTGGTTTAACCGCCACTTCTGGTGATTGGGCTTGTGTTGGGTTTCAAATGTTAACCAACATCCCCGAGCTACATCGGAAGCAGCGTGTTGGAGTATCGGGTACCTCCACTATAACCACCAGGGAATATAAAACAAGTGGTTTAACTGCCACCCCTGGTGATTGGGCTTGTGCTGGGTTTCAAATGTTCACCAACCTTTACAGGTTTTGTTGTAACGACAAACCTTACAATTTCGAAACATCCGGGTACCAATAATCTATGGACATTACATCCTGGTAATCCAGTTCCAATAATCGAAGTATTAGTAGATCGATCTAAATTTCAATCAAAGCATTAGTAGGTCGAACCAAATTTCAATGTTGGAACGAGTTGGGTTGCATTTGATAGAAGAAATGCTCATTGTATAAGAAAGGTTACCTTGCAACATGATGGTTGATACTCGTGCGGACAATAGTGTCGATTCCAATTGAAAAATGATGCAAGGGTACGGGTCCAACCGGGTGCAAACATAGAGGAGGAGGCAAAAGGTCTATACTACCACGAGATCCCTCCACACATTTGCGCTCAAATTGCTCGAGTAGAGATGAGGGCAAAGGAGGAACATGATTTCACTAAGATTGGAGAAACTGTTAAAAAGATACAACCATTGGTTTGTGATAAAAAGGATGTACCTATTTTTTTAACTTTTTGTTTCTCATGATTATATGGACTAGAAGTTTCTCATAGTCATATGGTTTTTTTAATCCCTTAACAAGCCGCCATTATTATGTGGTCACACTTAACAAGCCATTATTAGTATAACATAATTAGAGGTCCATTTTAATCCCCGATCTTTCAAGCATCGAGAGGGATTGAATTTCTTGAAATGTAATTTTACTTTTAATCATAAACTCAAGAAATTGGAGCCTCTATTTATTCATAAATTTGGGTTTAAGTTTTAATTTTTTATTTTAAAGGTGGATGTGGATTTTTAAATTACTTTTCATAACTTTTTATTTATATTTTTAATTGATTTTTATTTCTTATATTGTGAAGTTATGTTACTTTAAGTGACAACATCTAGCACATACTAGGCTATAAAGCACCTCACTCCTCTTGGTGCAATGATTTAGTAATTTCCATATTATAAAAATGTATTCACCTTGAATATAACTTGGAATGATTTATCAATAAAACTTCATATTACTTTATAGGTCTTAGATGCACATACATCAACATCAAGATATAGCTCAACCTACATCTAAGATAAAACAAGTCATATCACTATAAGGATATCAAAATATAAACTAAATTCAATCGAGATCACAACCACCAAAGGTGTACATTTGAAGTAATCTAAAAGTGTTGTCTCTATTGCTTAAAGGTAGGAATAAGAAATCATTATTTTATTGTCTAAGATAAATGATAAAATTGTAAATATGATTTGATAGCTCAATAGTTTAGTAAATAATGATTTAGATGGTTTGAAAAAAATACATTGTCTCACTATACCTTTTATGAAAACATTTGCAATACAAGAGGGATTAGGAGTTGAATTTGAATTGCACAAAATGGATAAATTATGAAATACAATTCAGCCATTTAAAAATTTTACTTCATATTAATTTATGAAGTATTTTCAATCCAATTTTCCACTTCCTATCTTTATTAGGTAATAGGACTAAGCACAATTTCTATAGAAAAAATAATATCCATCTCATTCCATCATCTAATATAAGTTAACTTAGGTCTCAACAAAATAACTTATATAAAGATTATATTTCCAAAGAATATTGTTTTATGTGTATTTAAACTTGAATCATAATACATCACTAAATGAAATATAATTTAATGAATCATAAATGAAATAATGAATGCAAACAATCATCTCTAAATCATGTATTATAATTTTCATTATTTCATAATAAGTAATATCATCGATGAAATGCCAACAAACACAATAATTGATTAGAATGGAGCATTATATCAGACATTAGAATAAATGTTCAACCTTATACATTGTTCTTGTAATATAGAGTGTCAATTGATTTAATGATGTTTTGTGAAGTTTTAAAAATAATAAAATAAAATAAAACAAAAACATTTAATTAAAGATAATTATTAATTTATGTTCATTCATATACAATAAATGTTTAATCTTTTACATTGTGTTTGGAATGTAGAATGTGAATTGATTTAATAATATTTTGTGAAATTCTAAAAATAACAAAACAAAAAATATAGCAAAGACATCTTAAATCTATGTTCATTCGAGATGATTGAAAATATTTAAATTTCATAAAAACAATGATAAATTGTAACATGAAGGTAAAAGTGCACACCTAAATTGAAAATCAAATGAAACGGATGATAGTATTTTAAAGAAAAATAAATTTCTAAATATAAAATTGTTATATTAATGTTATTATAAAACCCAAGGTTATTTTAATTTTATTGTTACATGAGTAAAGTAGCTTATTGTGTATGGCATTTCATAATCTTGCTTTGGCATTGACATATAAATTTAGTCAAATATTTACTAACACAAATGTGGGTACATCTTTAAAATGGGCAACTCTGTATATAATAATGTTTAAACCGTGATCTCTAAGTTTTAACATTAAGGTTTTTTACATTTATTTAAATACATATCTATTAAAACTGATTTATATTGATTTAATTTTTTTAAAATTTATAATTGACTTATAAGTTAAAAATAAAAAACAAAACATAATTTAAATACAATAATTTTGTTTTTGCTTCAAATTATTAAATATTTTATAATCTTTTTCTTTAACTAGAGAAAAAAATACTTCAATGGTTCTAACCAAAACCAAAAATAATTGAAATTATTTTATTGTTCAATCTTACTACTCATCCAAATGAAAGTAGTCATACTTCTAGTCTATTGTCTACAAGACTTATTAATATGTCTCTACAAAATTTAATTTGTAAATATGTCTCTACAAAATTTAATTTGTAAGGATCTTATGTAAGAGAGAGTCGCTTAAAGAAGTCACACTTTGTATTATATATTTTTTTGTGTTATTATTATTTTTAATTTATTAACAAAAATTAAAATACTAAAATATAAAATTATTTTATTTTATTTATAGAAAATTATTTTAAATTCAAAATTACTAAAAAAAAATGAAAATTATTTTGAGAGGTTGATTTCAAAATTCAAAATAATAAGAAAAATCAAAATTATTTTAATCTCCATAGCTCCATGGACCATAAATCTCTATTTCTATTTTTTAAGTTAAAGTTATTTATAATTTTTTTTTAAGTTGACATTTATTTATAAATTTAAATTAGATCTTTTATAGTAAATTCAAATGATTTATCACAAACAATTCATTAGTTCTTTTCGAGTAAACTTTCTGGCTGAGTCCCTCATTGAGCTGAACAATCTCACATTTAGATCGTGGACTATTCTAGAAAAGGTGTCGGATCACAATTGGATAGCTTTACAAGTGGAAGGTGAATATTTTGCTCTAAAGTTTTCGTTTAAATTCAACCAATCATGGATTAAGGATGATTCTTTCTGTAATATGGTTAGGGAGGAAGAAGATTCTATGGATTGATTTGAAAGTTAAAGATGCCATCGTTCAGGAATTAAAGAGTCTGAAAAAGTGGTTAAGAACTGGATCCAGAAAAAAGGAGAAGGAGGCAAAGAGGATCTCCTTATGGTGGAAGGTCTTATGAAGAAATTCTTAATTAGGAATTTGACTTCAAGTCTAAATGAGGAGGATAGGAGCACAATAGTTATGTTACAAGGTAAGAAGGATGATATCTTAAGAATATTAGAAGAATACTGGAGACTAGAAAGTAGAGAAATCTGAGTTGAGGTTGGCGATGGAAACACAAATTTTCCATAAACGTGCTTCTCATAGAAAAAACGTGAACACAATTTCAGATATTATTGGACAGGATGGGGAAATCATTCTTTCTCATTAAATAATTCAAAAAGATGTTGTTAGTTACTTTTCAAATCCTTAGAAAGATATAGGGAAAGTAATATTTGGAATCAATTGGAGGTTTTGACATGCTTTCCTTCCTTGTTTAGCAGAGAAGAGGGTTTATCTTTGGTTAAAGAGGTCAACTTAGAGGAAGTAAACAGGATTTTGAAATGTTTTGAAATAAGTAAGAGCTTGTGCCCGGAAGGGTGGCTAGATGAGTTTTTCTCGACCTATTTTGATATTTTAGGGAACGAGTTGCTCGAAATTGTGGAATTTTGGAGGAAACAAAAGTTCATGAGTGGCGCCATCAATGCGACTTTCCTTACTCTGATACCGAAGAAATAAAACATCGCTTCTTTTATGAATTTCAGACCAATTTCATTATATTTCATTATGCAATTTGTTCTATAAATTAGTGACAAAAATTATTGCTTTGAGATTGAATCCTTTTCTCTTAGAGAGGATTTCCCTTAAACAATCTGGATGACTTTTGAATAGACAAATTATTGAAGAAATTGTTATAGCTCAAGAGTGTTTGCACTCTTCTAATATTGTAACCTACCCCAAGTACCTAAATAGAATATTTGGGTGCAGAGTATACGATTTCTTATTTTAAAAACATTTAATCAAACTAAATAAATTAAACTCATTGTTTACCTAACCATAATCATTTTTTTAGGATTAATACATACCAAATACAGTCACTCTAATGCTAACCCACATAAATAAATATTATTAAATAATATAATAAGGCACAACGGTTGTATTAGTTTCCCAATGATCCTTTGAATGAGATAACAATTAAACATTAACCGCGTCCTTTAACTATGATTAACACCCTCCATATCAAGATACCATATTTTGTACCTGATCTCTTAGACGCAACTGTCGAAGATGAGGTAGGAGTCTTGTGAGTGAAAAAACAACAAGTTTAGATTTTCTTTAGATTATAAAAGAAACTAATTTAAAAAGTATGCACATATACAACTCATTTACTCTACACTTGTCTTTCAAGTGTTATCTCAATGCCTTTCACCATTGGAACAAGGTTTCTCCAACCACCACTTGAAGTCATGTAACTCAAGATACATATTACTACTATAAATCAGATTATAAATCCAAAAACGTAAGTTTCATAATCAACTTCAAAACAAGATAAATTTAATTCCATAAACAAAGTTAACCATTACATATACTTCTCTAATATGAATTAAACTTGTGTGATTGAAATCATGTCTACGAATTTCCTCTCAACCATAGATTTCATTTGACGTATGTTTTTTCATCTAAAACCACCACCGAGATGGGTGACGAATCCACTAAGGTAAGGTTATAAACAAAAACTCTCCAAGATTCAATTTCAGATAGTGTTATAACAAATGAGATACCTTGCCTATGAGTATGAGAATTATTATTCTTAGTTGTCATCACATTTGAAATTTTAACCATTAATCATGACTAAACCCTCATCATATTTTGTCTATAAACAAAATGACATGTCAACAATATTTCTTAATTGAATGGATACAACTATCTACAAATAATTAGAGAGTGGATTAGTAAGCAATGTATTCACAATTCTATAACAATATTTTCTCTACCATTTACTTATACCAAAAAGTATTTATAAGTTACCTATTATATTCAAGAGGGTAATCTCATAAACTATGTAGTACGATAATCATATAATAAGATAAGGACCTTCCCTTAACTAGTATATATATATGACCTCTTTTTAATATTCTATAATTGATTATGGATTCATTTCATATTTATTGTAATGTATGAAACTTTTGGCCATTTAAGGAGTATAGTTAAAATCAACAAAATAATCATGGTGGCATGTGGTTATATACATATTTATACTGTGAATATTAGTGCAACATTGCAAATTCGACTATTTACAAAGATATTCACCCAGTATTGAAACTCCTTCATTACAAAAATAATAACACTTTAGATATAATGATAACTTTAAAACGTAGCCAAGGAACTACCGTTCAGATATCAGCTCAAGCAATAGATGAAAGGTTTAAAGATTAGCTCAAAAAAAAGAAAAATTGTAGCAAATATCAAAGACACCAATCCAATCGTAGACCAATTAAGCGATTAGATCCAATATACAAATCTAATTGTAAAATGCTGGCACATATATAATATAGTTAAGAAATCATCGACAAACACAAGTATAAATTCATTAAGAAAATTTAAATGTAATTGACACGCAATAACAAAGTTTAAAAATGCAAAATGCAGGCACATATATCAATAACCTAGCTTTGATCAATAACTAGATAAAAAATGTAAAACCCACGCACTTATCAGCTTGTAGATCAATACCTAGATTGTAATATCCCTTTGATATGCCCTAAGTATTTTATAACGGTTTAAATGTATTGTACTTGTTTTTTGGTGAGGAGCTCAAGGCCAAGGCCCCACGAGTAAAACCTAGTAAGTAGGTGATTAATTCCCTAAATCGATAGTTACACGAGAACAAAAAGAGAAGGACCATTGGCACGATTTAAAACGAATGGAAACTAATCCTTTTGGGAGACATATACAATAAAGGAAACTTGGAGGTTGAGTAAAAGCAACTGGGTATCATCGTCGTGTCGATGAGGGAACCAGCCACTGTCCTCACCTTCAATCTTAAGCAACTTATTAGACACTGATATTTTGTTCACGCGTTAAAATGGGAAATTACTGATTTCCGACTTACAAGCCTAAGGCTCGAACACGAGGAAATTATCACAAGAAACACACTCTAACGACCTAAGCGGTAATTATAATTTATGATATTTATGATAATTTATGATATTTATGGTAATTGTTACACCTTAGATTACAAACCCAAGTGACTAGAAAGGTAGAGTCACATCCGAGTGGCAAGTGCCTAATAGTCGCACCTCATCACTTGTCATCTTGTATAGCTATGAAATGACTGTGTAACATGAGTGACTAAGTAATTATAATTTATGATATTTCTAATATTTTGAATGACTAAAATAGCATAGGAATTCCAACATCTTGAACTAGGAAGGGCGAGACCACTTTGGAAAGGTTCAAATTTAAACAAGGGTAAGTATATCTCAAGAAAGCTTTCTAGTTCATGTGGAAGAAAAGGATAATATATTCATGTTGCAAATCTTTTTGGTACACATTTATTTTGAATTTTGAATTTTTTATAGTTGTTATTTCAACTTTAAAAACTTTGACTTCATAAATGGAGAAAGATGAAGATATTTTACATTTATATTGATAATTTTTATATTGATGAAGATATAAAAGGCTGTAACAGCAGGTACGTATATTTTCTTATATGGAAAACTACAAAATTACAAAATATTATAACAGCACGAAGATATCTTTCAGTATCATATATTTTGGTTCTTTATGGGAATCTACAAAATTACACTAGTAATTTTTAAGTTTGTAGGCTGTTGATTTAGTGCCAAGTACAGCCTACAAAAATTGTATTTCGGTTTTCTTTCTTACCTTATCTTACCGACCCTATTGATCCTATAATTTAGATATATTGCTACACCTCTCCATGCTACTTTGGAGGTACTTTGTAGGCTGTTGATTTAGTGCCAAGTACAGCCTACAAAAATTGTATTTCGGTTTTCTTTCTTACCTTATCTTACTGACCCTATTGATCCTATAATTTAGATATATTGCTACACCTCTCCATGCTACTTTGGAGGTACCTATGCGTTTCATATTAAATTTGAGGTGGCTCTACTCACGCTTTGCACGTTCCACCCGCAGCGCAGAGAAGGTTAGCTGTGCTTCATATTCTGCTTTAGCTGAGCATCCTGGATAATAAGGTCTTAATGATGTTTCTGCTCATTCAATTATTAACATGATATTTTGGTTTTACTTCCCATTGGGATGGACACTTTTTCTTACCATATTTATTGTTTATATACATAAAATCCAATCAATAATTAAGCAAACTAAGCAAAGGTGATTCTAGTGTAATGTAAAAAAAATACAATAGAATATGTTTTTTTAGGTAAAATGTGAATATGTGCTCTATTCTAATTTCTCTTAGTGATAGGTCTTTGTGCTGGGTTTTAAATGTTCATCAACAACTGCAGGTTTTGGTGTAACGGTAAACCTTACATGGTATCAGGGCAAAGGTCTCAAGTTCAATTCCCCCGAGCTACGTCGGAGGTGGGGTGTTGGAGTATCGGGTACCTCACATGGTATAAACGTCGCACCTCGGAATATAAAACAAGTGGTTTACCCGCCACTCCTAGTGATTGGGCTTGTGCTGGGTTTCAAATGTTCACCAACATCCCCGAGCTACGTCGGAGGCAGGGTGTTAGAGTATCGGGTACCTCCACATGGTATTACCGCCACTCTTGATGATTGGGCTTGTGTTGGGTTTCAAATGTTCACCAACATCTTCAGGTTTTGGTGTAACGACAAACCTTACAATTTCGAAACATCCGGGTAGCAATTTCAATGTTAGAGCGAGTTGGGTTGCATTTGATAGAAGAAATGCTCATTGTATAAGACAGCAATTTAGCAGGATATTAACAAAAATGTCCAATGGAAAGGTTACCTTGCAACATGATACTTGATACTCGTGGCGACAATAGTGTCGATTCCAATTGAAAAATGATGCAAGGGTACAGGTCCAACCGGGTGCAAACATAGAGTAGGAGGCAAAAGATCTATACTACCACGAGATCCCTCCAGATATTTGCGCTCAAATTGCTCGAGTAGAGATGAGGGCAAAGATTGGAGAAACTATTAAAAAGATACAACCATTGGTTTGTGATAAAAAGGATGTACCTATTGTTTTAACTTTTTGTTTCTCATGATTATATGGACTAGAAGTTTCTCATTGTCCTATGGTTTTTTTTATCATTGAAGTTTCTCATAGTCTTATGGTTTTTTTTATCATTGTTTCCTTAATAATCTTAAGCATACTAACAACCTGCTCGACCTACTCGGTAGTTTTCATAAAGTGTTTCATACATGTATGATACCAAGCATATTAAAATTAGGTTCTATAAGTGGTCGTGTTTTCGTCTAGGCAGGCTCATTGTGTTTATGCCATAATAACTAGGTTTTCTAAGCAATGTAAATCATTTTCATACAATTCTTTGTAGATAGGTAAGAATAACAAACAAATTTTATCCTTGTTTCTTCACACATCTAGAGATAAAGATAAATGCATGAAGTGTATAGTAATTATGAATAAAAAATAATCAACAATATACACATGGACATTATTAATTTCCTAACTCCATCTTGGGGCCACATATCTTAACACAATCCAATGTCTATATGCACTTGTGGTTATCCTTGTCACACTTAGCAAGCCATTATTAGTATAACATAATTAGAGGTCCATTTTAATCCCTGATCTATCAAGCATCGAGAGGGATTGAATTTCTTGAAATGTAATTTTACTTATAATCATAAACTCAAGAAATTGGAGCCTCTATTTATTCATAAATTTGAGTTTAAGTTTTCATTTTTTATTTTATAGGTGGACGTGGATTTTTAAATTACTTTTCATAACTTTTTATTTATATTTTTAATAGATTTTTATTTCTTATAATGTGACGTTATGTTACTTTAAGTGACAACATCTAGGACATACTACGCTATAAAGCACCTCACTCCTCTTGGTGCAATAATTTAGTAATTTCCATATTATAAAAATGTATTCACCTTGAATATCCCTTGGAATGACTTATCAATAAAACTTCACATCACTTTATAGGTCTTAGATGCACATACATCAACATCAATATATAACTCAACTTACATCTAAGATAAAACAAGTCATCACATCATATAAAAGAATCCAATCATGTCATATCACTATAAGGATATGAAAATCTAAACTAAAGTCAATCGAGATCACAACCACCAAAGGTGTACATTTGAAGTAATCTAAAAGTGTTTTCTCTATTGCTTAAAGGTAGGAATAAGAAATCATTGGTTTATTGCCTAAGATAAATAATAAAATTGTAAATATCATTTGATAGCTGAATAGTTTAATAAATAATGATTCAGATGGTTTGAAAAAAATACATTGTCCAACTATACCTTTTATAAATACATTTGGAATACAAGAGGGCTTACGAGTTGAATTAGGAGTTGAATTTGAATTGCACAAAATCGATAAATTATGAAATACAATTCAGCCATTTTAAGATTTTTACTTCATATTAATTTATGAAGTATTTTCAATCCAATTTTCCACTTCCTATGTTTATTAGATGATAGGACTAGGCCCAATTTCTATAGAAAAAATAATATCCATCTCATTCGATCATCTAATATAAGTTAACATAGGTCTCAACAAAATAATATAAGTTAACTTAGGTCTCAACAAAATAACTTATATAAAGGTTATATTTCTAAAGAACATTGTTTTATGTGTATTTAAACTTGAATCATAATGCATCACTAAATGAAATATAACTTAATGAATTATAAATGAAATAATGAATGGAATCAATCATCTCTAAATCACGTATCATAATTTTCATTATTATATAATAAGTAATATCATCAATGAAATGCCAACAAACACAATAATTGATTAGAATGGGGCATTATATGAGACATTAGAGTAAATGTTAAACCTTCTACATTGTTCTTGTAATATAGAGTGTGAATTGATTTAATGATGTTTTGTGAAGTTTTAAAAATAATAAAGTAAAATAAAACAAAACATTTAATTAAAGATAATTATAAATTTATGTTCATTCATATAGAATAAATGTTTAATCTTTTACATTGTATTTGCAATGTATAATGTGAATTGATTTAATAATGTTTTGTGAAATTCTAAAAATAACAAAACAAAAAATATAGCAAAGACATCTTAAATCTATGTTCATTCATATTTGTTATTTGTGAGATGATTGAAAGTATTTAAATTTCATAACATGAAGGTAAAAAGTACACACCTAAATGGAAAATCAAATGAAATGGATGATAGTATTGTAAAGAAAAATAAATTTCTAAATATACAATTGTTATTTTAATGTTATTATAAACCCTAAGGTTATTTTAATTTTATTGTTACATGAGTAAATTAGCGTATTGTGTATGGCAGAGTCAGTTGTTCCATTTGATTCCAGTCACTGTTCAAGAATAATATTGAGTTTTTAAACCAGGTTTCATATAGCTAGCCATAAAAAGGCATTAGCTTTGGGACGACCTCGGGCTAGCCATACTTTTTCCATAGGTCTTTTTCATCCCTGATGTTTATCCCAATGGCCCAATCGTAACTTGACTCAAGAGTATATGCTCCTGTCTTTTCCTTGTCCCATATAAGAGTATCCATTTTATTATGTAGAGGGATTGGCATTGACATATAAATTTAGTCAATTATTTACTAACACAAATGTGGGTACTCGGTATATAATAATGTTTAAACCGTGATCTCTAAGTTTTAACATTAAAGTTTTTTACATTCATTTAAATACATATTTATTAAAAATTGATTTGATTTTTTTTTAAATTTATAATTGACTTATAAGTTAAAAATATTAAATACAATAATTTTGTTTTTTCCTTCAAATTATTAAATTTTTTATAATCTTTTTCTTCAACTAGAGAAAAAATACTTAAATGATTCTAACCAAAACCAAAATTAATTGAAATTAATTAAGAATTTGACTTCAAGTCTAAATGAGGACAATAGGAGCACAATAGTTATGTTAGAAGGTAATAGGGATGAGATCTTAATAATATTAGGAGAATACTGGAGACTAAAAAGTAGAGAAATCTCGGTTGAGGTTGGTGATGGAAACAAAATTTTCAAAAAGATGTTGTTAGTTACGTTTCAAATCCTTAGAAAGATCTAGGGAAAGTAATATTGGGAATCAATTGGAGGTTTTGACATGCTTTCCTTCCATGTTTAGTAGAGAAGAGAATTTATCATTGGCTAAAGAGGTCAACTTAGAGGAAGTAAACAATATTTTGAAATGTTTTGAAATAAATAAGAGCCCGTGCCCGGAAGGGTGGCTAGATGAGTTTTTCTTGACCTCTTTTGATATTTTAGGGAAGGAGTTGCTCGAAATTGTGGAATTTCGGAGGAAAGAAAAGTTCATGAGTGGTGCCATGAATGCCAATTTCCTTACTCTGATACCGAAGAAAGAAAACACCGCTTCTTTTAGGAATTTCAGACCAATTTCATTATATTTCATTATGCAATTTGGTATATAAATTAGTGACAAAAATTATTGCTTTGAGATTGAATCCTTTTCTCTTTGAGAGGATTTCCCTTAAACAATCTAGATGACTTTCGAATAGACAAATTATTGAAGAAATTGGTATAACTCAAGAGTGTCTGCACTCTTCTAATATTGTAATATACCCCAAATACCTGAATAGATTCTTGGGGTGCACAGTATACAATTTCTTATTTTTAAAAAAAATAATCAAACTAAATAAATTAAACTCATTGTTTACTTAACCATAATCATTCTTTTAGGATTAATACATACAAAATACAATCACTCTAATGCTAACCCACATAAATAAATATTATTAAATAATATAAGGCACAACAGTTGCATTAGTTTCCTGAGGACCCTTTGAATGAGATAACGATTACACATTGACCGCGTCCTTTAACTATGATTAACACCCTCCATATCGAGATACCATATTTTCTACCTGATCTCTTGGAGGCAACCATTGGATATGAGGTAGGGGTCTCGTGAGTGAAAAAAACAACAAGTTTAGATTTTCTTTAGATGATAAAAGAAACTAATTTAAAAAGTATGCACATATACAACTAATTTACTCTACACCTGTCTTTCGAGTGTTATCTCAATGCCTTTCACCATTGGAACACGGTTTCTCCAACCACCACTTGAAGTCATGTAACTCAACATACATATTACTGCTATAAATCATATTATAAATCCAAGAACGTAAGTTTCATAGTCAACTTCAAAACAAGATAAATTTAATTCCATAAACAAATTTAACCATTACATATACTTCTCTAATATGAATTAAACTTGTGCGACTAAAATCATGTCTACGAATTTCCTCCCAACCATAGGTTTCATTTGAAGTATGTTTTTCCATCTAAATCCACCACCGAGTTGGGTGACGAATCCACTTAGGTAAGGTTATAAACAGAAACTCTCCAAGATTCAATTTAAGATAGTGATATAATGAATGGGATACCTTTCCTATGAGTATGAGACTTATTATTCTTAGTTGTCATAACATTTGAAATTTTAACCATTAATCATGACTAAACCCTCATCGTGTTTTGTCCATAAAAAAAATGACATGTCAACAATATTGCTTAATTGAATGGATACAACTATCTACAAATATTTCAAGAGTGGATTAGTAAGCAATGTATTCACAATTCTATAACAACATTTTTTCTACCATTTACTTATACCAAAAAGTATTTATAAGTTACCTATTATATTCAAGAGGGTGATCTCATAAACTATGTAGTACAATAATCATATAATAAGATAAGGACCTTCCCTTAACTAGTATATATATATGACCTCTTTTTAATATTCTATAATTGATTATCGATTCATTTCATATTTATTGTAATGTATGAAAATGTTTGCCATTTAAGGAATATAGTTAAAATCAACAAAATACTGATGGTGGCATGAGGTTATATACATATTTATACTGCGAATATTAGTGCAACATTGCAAATTCGACTATTTACAAAGATATTCGGCGAGTATTGAAACTCCTTCATTTACAAAAAACTAACACTTCAGAGCCAACGATAACTTTTAAATGTAGCCAAGGAACTGTCCTTCAGGTATCAGCTCAAGAAATAGATGAAAGGTTTAAAGATTATCTAAAAAAAAGGAAAATCATAGCAAATATCAGAGAGACCAATCCAATCGCAGACCAATTAAGTGATTAGATCCAATATACAGATCTAATTGTAAAATGATAGCACATATATAATACAGTTAAGAAATCATCGACAAACACAAGTATAAATTCGTTAAGAAAATTTAAATGTAACTGACAGGTAATAACAAAGTTTAAAAAATTAAAATGCAGGCACATATATCAGTAACCTGGCTTTGATCAATAATTAGATAAAAAATGTAAAGCACAGGCACTTATCAGTGTGTAGATCAATACCTAGATTGTAATATCCCTCTGATATGCCCTAAGTATTTTATAATGGTTTAAATGTATTGTACTTGTTTTCTCGTGAGGAGCTCAAGGCCAAGGCCCCACCAGTAAAACCTAGTAAGTAGGTGATTAATTCCCTAAATCGGTGGTTACAGGAGAACAAAAAAAGAAGGACCATTGGCGTGATTTAAAATGAATGGAAACTAATCCTTTTGGGAGACGTAAACAATAAAATAAACTTAGAGGTCGAGTAAAAGCAACTGGGTATCATCACGGTGTCGATGAGGGAACCAGCCACTCTCCTCACCTTCAATCTTAAGCCACTTATTAGACACCGATATCTTGCTCACATGCTAAAATGGGAAATTATTGATTTTCAACTTACGAGCCTAAGGCTCGAACATGAGGAAATTATACAAGAAACACACTCTAATGACCTAAGCGATAGCTACAACGTATTCAATAGAACATAAAGAGGTTTTTTAGAGGATAGAAAAACCTTCGTCAGTTACTTCTGCCTCACATCAATCAAATGTATTGGGTAGAAGAAGACATATATATATATATATATTATCACATAGAACAACAATACCCATATTAATTAAGTATGGAATTCACCTCATGTGACAGGATTGATTGCTGAACCAATTATTGGTTTTTAGCCACTAATTTTGGAGGTGTCATAAAATCCCTTGATTTCTTATTTACTATTTCAGAAACATTGAACTGGGAGGCTGTAATTGCTTCGAGTAACGGCCATCGATTGTGGGGGTGTTACAAGGCAGGCATGAACATTTATTTAGGGAGGTGTTATGAATGTTTTTTTTTACGGGAGATATTTTGATAAAGAGGGGGCACGAGCTCTCCATCGGGGGGGAATGGTGTGTTCAAGGAATTTGTTATTTAGGAGTGGTGTGTGTGCTACTTCTAGCAAGGAAAAGGATAATGCACCGAAACAACAATCAGATGGATCATATATATATATATATGTTACAGTAGTCTGCAATACCCATCTACGTTGGACGGGCTTTAATGTATACTTCGGCCTTCCTTTTTATGCTTTATACACAATGCAAAGTTTTGATATTAATAACATGTATAATTAACGAAGAAGGATTTAGGGTCTCTTCATCAGTTTTTCCTAATACATATGTCGTGACGCCGCTAAGATGTGTGTCCATAGCATGGATTTTTAATGAGGATGGTATTAGGGAGAGTTTCGCTATAGGTATATTTATTTGGGATTTAGGGCCGACTGTTATAGCGGATTTCACCACACTAGGTGAATCACACATTGTATGGCCTTCCCTTGTCCCGCTGCAGACTCATTAGCCCCTTTGGACCACTTTATATCTTTTGATGTCACCTTGATCATCCCTAAAAACATTATAATATTGATATAAACGACTTTTTCCCCGATAACCGCGTACATACGCGGGTATTCCCTGGATAGTCGTGTACATCGGGATGTGTACATAAAGCCAAATCCTTTTGGAGTG
>LPNX010369608.1:54988-87790 GCA_001517045.1 Pseudotsuga menziesii | reverse complement strand
TTTTTGGGGCTTTCTGACCTGAGTGATGGAAAATCACTAAAAACTAGGAAATAGTGGGTCCATGGGTTTACATGGTGCTCTTAGCTTGAAAATGAGCACGTACATGACTGAAATTGATTATTTGGCCCACTTTTATTACAAAATCAATTTTTCCAATTAAACTATTAAAAAATAGCCTAAGTTTTGGAAAAATTAAATTTTAATAAAAAACACTGAAAAAACTAAAAAATTGAAAAATTGAAAAACACCTAGGGGGACTTAGACATGTTCATATGACTCAAAAAATATGTCTAGCATTTTTATACATTGACACATAGACTATAATAACCTCAATAGGCCCAAATGCCAAGCTGACCACCCCAGCTTTGGAGGTATGGAGTGAAAAACTCAAAAATTATCAGTCGTTTATTCAACAACCAATAATAACCAAGGGAAAAAACACCCTGGGCTGATCGGATTGACAAATGAAGTCTAAGAGACCAAGTCTTTTACAGACACTATCATGCTAGAACATTTATTACAATTCCCCCATGGGGTATGAACATGTGATATGATACAACAAGCACTTCCCAGAAGTACTTCCAAAGGTATTTTGAAGTCCGAACAAGTTAACCCTGTCCAGTTTACCAGGCTCACTTGATAAAAAACCACTAAGTACAACTTAGGTGGTAACACATATTCTGATATATTGTTAGTGGTCTTAAAATCAAGCTTGTAAGACAGATGAATGTTTTCCTTGGATGGTGAGAGCAATACTACACCTGCACCTGCTGAGCTTTGAGTTCTATCCCCATCAAAATATATCCTCTAGACTATTGTGGTCACTTCCTCGAGATGCTGACAGATGGGCTCATTGATATGGACTGTTGTTCGTTGAGAATCATCTATATGCAGAATGCATGACCCAAAATCAGTGTCCACTACATAGATGGGGTAATTCACTGAATTGCTCTCCCTGCTTATGATGTAGGCCAACTAATGTTATCAGTATAACCTCTTAGTCTCTCCTCCAAACATGGGGATAGTGCCATATGCAATATCCATCTGAAGCGTGCCACCTATCCTTTTGCTCCATGATCGAGATAGCAAAAGACCAAATTTTGGAGGGATATCAGCCACTACAATGTCCATCATGATGCTTTTCGATAGTAGCTAAGTTAGGTTCACAATGAAGTCTTTGATGAGGCCCAAGCACTTGAATTTTCTGGAGTAAAAGGAGAATAAATCACGGTTGGGCTTTGTGATACTGAGACCAAGCTCATCCATCACAGCCTTTGGCATTAGGTTATGAGAGGCTCCTCAATCTAGCAGACAGTTATGGAGGATTTTATCATGGAAATTCAGGGATATGTAGAAAGGAGGGCATGAGTCCTTTAGGTCTTTGATCATGGGGCCTAGGGTTACAACAGGCTTGTCATATTGCAAGTTAACAAAGTTAGTGTCAATATGCATCTTTGGCTGGAGGGAGTTTAGAATGGAAGACTTGAATGCATCATTTTTCATTAGCTCAATTAATGGGAAAGGGATCTTCAATTTTTGAATTTCTGACACAAGGTTGAAAGAATAATGCAGACTATCTGGAAACCTCACCTCATGCCCTAGAAATTTTATTTGGATCTGATCAGGAATGGATGAAGGTACTGGTTTATGCAATGCTTTGGATGTGACAACCACCTTCTTTGATAAAAAAACAATCTTTTTAGCTGGTGCAGCAGGCTGTTTGATAGGAACATCATTCTTCTTAAGAGGAGCAACCAACCTAGACCTTATATTGTACCCTTCCTCACCATCAGCCTAATATACAGTCTCTTCAGTCATCTGTTCATCAATTAGGGTTTCCTCATATTCTTCCTCTGTCAGGAAAGAATAGTCCACCTCATCCTCCATGCAGTGGATGTTGTATTTAGCTTCTCCTTCTTCTTCAATGAATTATGGCTCTTCTTATAATACAACATTCTGAAATGGATCTCTTATTCTTTGATCTTCCCCTTGATTCCTTTCCCTTCTAAGAATCTAAACTGGGGTATTTCCTCTTATATAAGGGACAAAATTAGGGTTTAGAGGAGCAAAGTCACTTTTCCCTTTACCCCTCGTAGGTGTATGTCCTTGGTCCTTCAGTTTAGACATTTCAGCAGTCAGGTTATCTAATAGTTTGTTCATTTTGTTGATCTTGTTTTCTAATGAAGAAGCACCGATAGGGTCTGTTGGTTGCTTCTTCCAATCTATCTTTCCTTTGACCTTCTGAGATGCCAAGATGTTTGATTCTACCTCTAGGGAAGCATCCTACATGAGTGATAAGGAGGTAGATCTCCTTTCTCTGAGGAGTAGGTAGAAATCAGATTCAAAGGTATTTTCATAAGTTATCCTAGCTGAGGTATTAGTGGGCTTGATTTTGGTGGGGATCTTGATGTACATATTGTTGAACCTCTTGGTGAATTTGGAGACAGACTCCCCATTTTCTCTTTTCAGGTTGCTGAAATCTGTGATACAGTAAAGGTGGTCTCTCCTCTCTCCCCAATGCTTTAGGAAGATGTCATCTAGGGCCTCATTGCCTGCCACTGATCTAGCAGGAAGTTCCTTAAACCATTTCATATCATGACCATCTAGGCTTTGCACAAAAACCCTAGTCCATGCATCTTCTCAGCATAGCTGTAAAATGCCTCTAGATGTTCTTCAGCTGTGAAATCCCCTTCTCCTATGTACTTAGGCATATACTTGAGGTAATCTCCAGTAGGCATGGTAGAGAGGAGATTTGGAAAATTCAGGGGGGCATACCTAGCTACCAGGATCCTTTCCATTTTGTTCAATTGAGGGGCAGCCATTTTGGAAATGGGTATAGACAGGGTTGAGGAAGGAAACACTGATGAAGGTGCTTGCCGATAAGGTGGTGGTATACTTATCCCAGTGGAGTCATCTAGGATTGTATTTTCGCAAGAAACAGTGCTTGAAGATGCCCAAACCCTAGGATTTTCTGATGTATTTATAAATTCCTGAGATTTAAGTGTTTCAGCAGAAGAAATAATAACAAAAAAAATTCTTGAAATACCTGATGTAGCTTCTTGTGCAACACTACTGGTCTGTCTTAGTAAAGCCCTAGCTCTTCTCAAAATTTCTTCTAGATATGAAATAGGTGTTGCTGGTGGCCCCTTAGGGTTTTCTCTGGTACTTGGTCTTCTTGAAGCCACCTTATTTCAATGGAGTCACCAGATAGATGATTACAACCAAAATAGTGTCCAAGCTTTGTCTATCATCAAAGAGAGGATCTATGTCATCTCCCAGGGAAGATGAGCCTCAGTCTCCTCTCCCCAACAATGATGCCAATTTGTTATCACTCCAGGAAACTCCTCTAGTTTGTAGCTCGAGGATGCCTGGTAACTTAAAATGTTTTTAGGGTTTTTTGATATGGATCAAGTTAGGTGACCTATATAACCTTACAGTCTCAAGACATGCATGAAGCTCACTCAATTACAAGGCATTTAGTTACAACTATTTAGAAGTTGACAATAAGGTGCAAGGATGGATATCTCATCAGGCTGGCAGATTTACATACAAAACAGATGCATATAAATGGATAAATCATGATAAGGATGGTACTTATAAATCAAATCATATTAACTAACACACCAATAGGATGATAGCTATTAGTTATTAATCAACTTGAAAGTAACCTAAATACACATTCAGGCATAAGTACAGTAAAGACAGAGATGAAGGCTGAACAAATCATAACAAACGAGCTTATATTCCTGAATGAGCAAAATGAGAAGCTGACAATAGTATAGGCTTATAAATCCCCGAATTTGAACCTTTTTTATAAAAAGAGTCTTAGGCTTGATAACCTTTTACAAAATATACAGATCCTAAAACTTGGATCTGTATTTTACAAAAAATAAACAAAGTAACAGTTTTTTGCAAATTAGGGTTTGAAACTCTACCTAACTACTTGTCTAATTGTAATGAAGATTTAGTTCACTGAATGAATATTAAATAACTAAAGTAATTGATGGTGATCACTACTGCTAGTCCTCTTCCAGTTAAACCACTAATTTCTCTTTGACAGCTAGCATTGGTGTATTTTGGCGCTCTTATGTCATAATGGATCTCACACAGACCTTTTTTTGATGCGTCCCTCAGCGCATTTTATCTTCATATCACGTCCATGAATCATCTGTACTTTCCCAAAACTGGTTTTGTACAACAAAACTTGCCTTTTAATCCTCTATCCTCTTTCGGTGGTTAAGAGGCTAGTCTATCAGAAATGTTCGTTGCCGAAAGTGGTGCTTTCGGTGGCTAATGAACTACCCCAGCGTCCACCTAAGCCACCGAAATCCCTGTTTTGCAAAAATTATTAGGGTTTCTTAAAAAATATCCTTTTAGGCATGTTTTCTCAGTCTTACTCTTCTGTAGGCTTCATTCTAGGAGTGTTGATAGTGCCTTGGATAGCTTCAGGAGGCTGGAGACTAATGGCTGCTTCAGCTAGGGTTGATAAGGCAAGATGGATACCAGGGTTTTTCTTTGGCTTCCTTTAGCTGTAGCCTTTGGAGCCTAACCATCTTGTATAGTCCGGTATTGTCCTTCAGGTATCTTTTGTTCATCCTTTTTAAGAAAATGTATCTTTCTCTTTGCTCCAGGTAGGACTTGTGCAGTAGCTTGCTCCTCCTGGTCAAGGTTTCATTGTTTCTCTTCAGTTCTCTTTCCAAGACCTCCATTTCATAAACTTGCCTCAATAGCTGATTGATGTTTTGACTTCTAGGCTTACTGGAGGAAGCCCTCTTCTACTGGTTCCTCTTGCTCCTATGGTGTGGGGGATGGCAATGCTTCAGATACTTGTACAATTTGTAGATCTAGGGCTGCATCCTTTTCTTGTTCTTCCTCAAAATCGGAATAGGGTATATTTAAGACATTCTCATGGTGTGCTTCTTCCTACTAACCTTTCTCACTGAAGTCCAAATTACTTTTTACCTTCTTGGTCTTGGAAGAGGAGGGAGGTTGTTCTATTGTTGTTGCTAGGGAAATGGCCCTCATCCTTCTTCTCCCACTCCTTGGGGTGCTAGATTTCTTTGCAAGAGACTTACGTTTCTCCTTTGGATGAAGGAATGTCTCAAATCCATTCCAGAATAGAAAATAAGGCCAAGCCATGTTTCTTCTCTTCAATAACTCCTGGACCAACAGCTGGATAAGACTGTGGTGGGAGAGCCTACCAGTAATCTTTGATGGCTGGGATTTTACTTGATGTGCCATCTTCCCTATACTTATGTGTAAATAAAAGGGTAGATTGAGAGGGCTTTCACCTATGAAGTGATTCATGAGCTTGAAATGGTAGATCATTGCTCTATTATATCTCCCTTCATAGGTTAAGTAGACCACAATGGCTTTCAACAGTTGTTGCCAGTTCTCTTCCAGCCATGATGATGGCACACTCTTCTTCCATATTGTTCATCTATGCTCAGGCTTAAGGTAAGACCCGAATTACACCTCTTTAGGTATGGTGGTCTTGAACCATTTATCTCTTGTGGAAGGGAGTTCTGTCACTTATGTGATTAGTGCTTCATCTATTGCAAACTCCTCTTTTCATATCACTACTTTTGAACCATCAAAAGAGAGGGAAAACGCTTCAGCCACCTGCTGATGGAATCCTTGTATTTTTTCACAGAACTTGTAGAAGCCCACCTCTTGGAAAAGTCTATAGATCTTTGGATGTGCCTCTAAATAACTAATATCACCTAGCTCCTTCCTGAGAGATGGTCCATTCTTCTTCATCTTGATGGGTGTATCTCCTGGGTACCTGCAAAACAGTTTTCAGTCTTGTATACAGTGTGCTTTAGCAGGCTGCTCTTTTAGAGGTAGTTTTTCTGGTGGAGAAAAAGTTGATTTCAAGAGTGAAATACGACGGAGTCTCCTCGAACTGATTATGAGGGTTTTCTATCATTATAGAGGATGAGGTCACAAAAACAATGATAACAACTCGATCCTCTAGATTTATTTTCCCACATAACCATAACCTACCTTAGCCATAGCATTCGGTGGCTATTTGATGCTCTTTTGGACAGGTGGAGGGATACTGAGGGTTTCCAATCAGATCAATCATTTACCAATTGCATAACAACTCTTTTACTCATTTCCCCGCGTATTCATACAGCTCTAGATATTTTCGGTGGGTAATCATGCTCTCAAATGATCATTTATCTTGCTAACGGGGTCAGATGTGACAGTTCCTAACCTTTTCCTTATTTTTCCCTTTCGGTGGTTAATATCCTTCAGGATTTTGTTAGCTAGCCACCAAAAAGCCAACTTTTGGTGGCTAATGAAGTGTTGTCTTTATTGCTTAAGCCGTTGAAACCTTTACCCCATCGTCGCGGTGAACTTCTTCTTTCGGCAGATAACAAACTCATCGTAAAACGTTTTTAACTGCCAAAAACCTATTCTTTCGGTGGTTAATAAAATTCCCTAGCTTTTGCCTAAACTGTCGAAAGGGTTTTTCATCCCATGGTTATCTTCCTACTTTTAGTGGTTAGCATATGTGTTGAACCTTTCTCTAATCTACTAAAAGTGACCTTTTTTGGTGGCTAATGAGACGTTCCAAGCCTCTTCTAAGCCACTAAATGTACTTTTCCCAATGCTGCTCGCCACTCACTTTCAGTGGTTAAAAACTTTCTTGTTTGTCTCTCTAATATACTGAAGCACACCTTTTCGGTGGTTAATTAGTTTTGTGTAGTCTCACATAAGCCACTAAAAGTGTTACTTTGACTCTGCTTGCTCAGACCACTTTCAGTGGTTCGCCTTTACCCCACGTTCAACTATTTAGCTACCGAAACATAGCTTTTTGGTGGCTAATGAGCTATAATAGTCCTCTCCTAAGCCACCGAAAGCTATAACTTGTAAAATTTTCATCCAAATCAGAAAGATAGGCTTTCAAATTGTCAGTGATACTCATATCTTTCGTTACACAAGAAGATTATTCCTATTATCAAAATAAATTTATTTTGGGAGATAACATGTTGTTTCATCAGTGTAAGAAGACGTTCTAGTTTGTCATCTTTGAGATTAAGGTTGATATTCAATGTTTTCCTTGAGTCCACTTATACTAGAACACTCTTGTAATTATCAAGTACTGGAATCAATTCAGTTTTACCGACTAAGGATTATTCTGTGAGTTCTTCCTATTCTCGTTCTTTTAGTGTTCTATCGAGGATCTGATTGTTAGAATTTTATCAAATAAGTTAGCATTATGATCTTAGGATCTTATCTAAGAGAATAACATGCACATAAATAAAACACAAGAGACAAGAGACACAAATAATTTTCCTCGGGGAAACCATAAAGAGAAAAACCCATAACTTCCTCAGAGATAGAATCGGCACCAAAATTAAAAATTGAAAACATAAGGATGATCTCTCGATAGCCATAATCTCTCTCTCTATGATCCCAACAACTTCTCTCTCACTCATGTGCCCCAATCAGTGATTTTATGTGTGATAAATAAAGAGGCTCACTCTCTATTTATATTCTTTCGTTCACTTGAATCCCACTCCAGCTTGTCGACCTTGTTAACCCAAAAATCCCCCACATAGCTCTCAATGGCCTACACCACCCAAGGACACCATCTCAAAACACTCATTTCACTCCATAAGACCTTCCATTTGATCCCCACACCTCCAAAACAGCCCAAGGATGAAGAAAAGGGCTAAAAACCCCCAAAAGGAGCCCAAAATAGCTCCCCATGAGCTAAATCCATAAAAAGGGGCTAAAACCCTAAAAGGGGGCTAAAGTTACCGTGAAAGGGGCTAAAGGCCCAAAAAAGGGGCTAAAACCCTGACCAAGGGCTTAAAACCCTAAAACCCCTTGGAAAATCTATAAAAGGAGGGTGGGGGGTCACTCTCAAAACAATCCTCCCTTGCCTATTGTTATGCTGCTTGTGGATGCTTTGAGACCTTTGCCTCTCAAACCACCCACATTCCCTCTCCTCCACATCCATTCCCATTTGAGCCATTGCTCTCCCAACCAAGAGAGAGAGGCTTCCAGGAGCTAGGGCATGGTGGCCCATTTCCACCCAATAGAGGTATAATGTTTCTTTACATGTTTGTTTAGTTGTTTTTGCTTTCTAACCTTGTTTTCTAGTTCCATGTTTTATTATTAACATTGTTTGCAGGTTTCTTCATGGTAGCTTAATTTTGTTTTGCAGGGTTAAGGAGGCAAAACCCTAACCCAATTTCTGTAGAGGGGTTCACAAAGCTTCATCCCCATTTCTTCTTTCTGCTCTTGCTATTAGATCTAGTTTACAATTGTTGCCATTTGCGTATTCTTGTTTAGATTATCTTAGTTTAATTTGTTGTTCTGTTTATGCTATTTCCATTTTTGTTTTTTCCTATTTTCAAAGAGTAGGAACCTACCCTTGTGCTCTATAGGCACAAGGGAGCCATTATTGCTCTTGCAGTGAGGAGAAATCCTCACTACATCTTTGGAAACCATACCAATTCGATCTCACAGGATCACTGGTCCAAAAATTTCAAGTTTTCAAGTTTTTTCAATTTTACCCTAGTTTTCAGAAATTTTATGTTAGATCTGTCTTAAATATTGTTTATTTCCTATTTTAGTCAGTGCCAAAGCCTCTGCTAGGCCAATCCGAGTCAGACTGACCCCAGTACAAGTTATTGTCGGCCATATCTGTTGTACAGGAATAAACACCTTATAACCGAACGTCTGGGGTTACCAACATACTCATGAAACTTGCAGGAAATTGACTCTAGAGTGTAGTAAAGGAAATAGGAGGATAAAAAAGACTCACCTGATACACGACGATTGATCCTAGCTTGTCCTCTTATGCTCTGCTTCTCCTCCAAAGCCTTCAGGGATGCTTCTCCTTCACCTGTCAAAAGTCAATCTAACAAATACAAGATGATACATATATATAAACATGTTAGATAAATCATATACAGAGTGCTGAAACATAAATATTTATCAAACCACAATATATGAGAGACATTCAAGACACATATGGAAGAAGGATTCTCTTTATTAACAATAATGAAAGAGTTCAGATTACAACCCAACGCCTGAGACAAGGACTCCTCTGCAACCAAAGGATTATGAGTTCCACTGCTCCAAAGACTTCTGCATAAACTCCACCAGCATAACTTTGCTCTCCAAGTGTATGTCATTAACACCCTCCCCAAAGCCTATATTTATACTTGGTGAAATAAGGTAGTTTCAAAGGTTGAGGAGGTTGAGACAGTTAAGGTGATTAAGGTTAAGTGCTTAACTAATCTCAAGTAATCGTGAGTTTTTATTTTTAATGTCAAAGGAAGGTGTACACGGGTATCAATACTGGCAACTTGTGTATGACACGCGAGTTGCTCTAAGGGTAACCCATGTACAAATCTGTACACGAGATGCAATAACCGACACTCACGTACAACACGCGAGTTGCATATAAGAAAAGTCGCGTACAGGACTTGACATATTTAAAAGGTAAAAAATAACCAGCTGGGTGGATGAGAAATTTAGTTCATAATAAGCCCATCTATAGTGTTTTGGGAAACCCTCAATCCATAAATGTCCTTTTGTGTGCCAATATAGCGAATGTCGGCACTCGGACGGAGAGGTTCCATTCAGGTGGATCACAGATGCCCCCTAATGTGTGAGGTCATAGGGAAACGATGGCCGAAATACATTATAATATTTATCTTTGGAGAATTCAGAAATCCAATGGAGCAGAGAGAGTACCTGAAACAAATACATAATAATATCATATACAAAGTTACATCTGAGGATGCTATGTTCAATTTACTAGAACACTATATCCTTTACAATATTTGAGTACATCATATGATAAGGGTATGAAACCACGTATATTACAAAGGTGGATCGAAGCCACAATATACAATAATAATGAGTCTTCAAAGATCTAAAAGCTATGTATATGAATAGAACATAATCTTGCGCAACTTAGTCCATAGGTGAGGAACTAAGGTCTTCATAAAGGATCCCAAAGAACCAATACAATCGAAGCCATGTGAATAAGGGTAAGTTGAAGTCAAACATGGAAAGGAGTCAACAGTTTGTCAATCAAAAGGTGATAATCGACAACTGAAGCAAAGGAATTCACCAATGATGAAAATGAATCCTGAGGTACAAATGTCAAAAATCTAGGTCTTCATCATCAGGAAGTACTGAAATGGAACCATGCTGTGATAAGGATGGAAATAGATCCTCCAACGGATCACAAGAGTGACTAGGAATTGGGCAAAAGAAGGGAGACACAATAGATAACAGATATAACAATGATGGGATCAGGCTATAGATTAAACATTGGGTAAATTCCTTGAACAATGAGCACAACACAAAGATGACCCAAGACAGCGTATAACTTATAGATAGAACAACTAGACCTATTTGTCATGTAGGAGACATGATCAGATTCCCCGGGTATAATGGACAAGAGGAGGAGTAAGAAACTCAAAGTAATAGCTGAACGAAAAAGTAATCATGGAGACATGGATATCGGAAAAACAAAGAGTGCTATGTTCAAGGAGGACATGCTGCCATTACTGAAAACAAGAGAAAACTTCTTCCTTACCTTCCCTGTTAAATTTTAACGAGTCTAGGAAAGTTAACTCGGATCCCTCTTCATTTTTTAACAAGCTTGAAGAGATGGGAAAATAATGCTTGATAGTGTCACTGATTCATGGATTTAACGAGCCCGAACTAGTACATGCTCGACGGTGTTTTCATAGTTTAGAAAGTCTGAAAACTCCAAAGAAGACTCCAGGGGGGTGATTTTTCATACAATTTAGTCTCATGAGGCCGAAAAAGTATAAAACATACCGAGGAAGAACTCTCTTAACTTCCGAAGAAGAAAAGGCACACCTTTTTCGTACTTAGTCAGGAAGGTCCGAAAAAGGTTAAATTACCACCTACCCAATTCTCCTTCAAAAGCAGCATATAGCCTGAGTTTTACGAGTGTGAAGGAAGGCAAGATCACTCGGAAAGATCCATTTGATTACGAGAAATGGGGCTTAAAACAATAAAATCAAGGATTTGTTCTTTAGGGTTTAATGAGCATGACAAAGACATAAAGTACACGGAATCTTTTTCATGTTTTGGTCTAGAGCACGAAAAAGAGAAAACTAAGCTCATACCAGGGGTTCCTTTTCTGTAAGTTTAGTCCCTCAGGTCCGAGAACCTATGCCTGAGGGGGATCCTTTCTCATATTATTCCACACGGTCCGAGAAAGTGATAACCTACCACCAATGTGGATTCCCATTCACATATTCTTAACGAGTCTGAATGGACAAGTTTACTCGGCAGTCAAGTCTATTTTGAGGAGTCAGACTTGGGACTAAATAAACTCAAAATATTTCCCATGAAGTTTTAACGAGTCCGGAAAAGTCAACTTGTGGCCTCCTTATTGTTTTTAATGAGCTCGAAGGAGAGAAAAAAGAATGTTCTAAATGCGAGGAGACGAGTGTCATAGATAGGCGAAACTAGTTCCAAGCGCAAGGAATAGACCTATGCATAATGTAGGGAAAATGAGCAATATAAGGACACTCAAGGAATGTCTCCTCAGGGTAAAAGGTGTCAAGTTGCAAAGGTAAAATGATATAAGGCTTACCAACGATGAGAACAAAGATGAGGGATTATACAACGAGCTAAAATCGTGGAAGCCGGCATCAGGCTCAAAAGCGCAAGCAGGGCACATGCAAATGCAGTTACAACTTGAACAACAAGGCGAGGCCAGTAAAAAATTGTGAATCCAACTAAAAATCCTATCTCCAAGAAACAACAACATCAGAATCATATTCAGAAGAAACGATCCGATGCGAGTCACTTTGGAAGAAACACACGTGACTTTGCTATCTTCTATTAAAGGTAAAGTCAAGGTAGAATCGACTGAAGAAGATTCTATAGAACCAAGGCTCGATGGTTTATAATCAATAAGATCAACCTCAGAAGGAGAGAAAAAATCAACAAGGGAGATAGATTCTGTAAGAACAAACTTAGTATCACAGGAGTTGAAAAATTCATAAGAAAAATCAAACTCATCAGGATCACTGACTTACTGTTCAAAAGGAGAGTCCAAAGACTCAAAAAGATCAACACATGAAGAAAGGTCAGGCTTACTAGGAAAATCAGGGTTATACTTAGTCACAATTGAACCAACATCCAAAAGAAGGTCAGACTGTATCAAATACTCTAAGAAGACTTCGTCCGAAGGAAGGAGATCATCCGAGATAGGACACATGTCTAAAATTTCAAATGGATCGACAGAGTGGAGATTAGGCCCCACAGTCTGTATAGGATGACTCACCCAGTCAACTGCTGGGACCAAGTATCGAGAAGGTAAGAATGAAAACAGAGGCTGCTTCTCAGTAGCAATTGAACGCAAAGGACAAGAGGCCACATAACTCACCTGTGGTGGGGTAGTGTCTATAGAAACACTAGGAATCAATAAAGGAAAGACCTAGTCTCTAGTTGGGTCAAGAGATGGATCAATAAAATCCAACTAATCGATAGTGACAATTTCTTCGCCGTGATTAAAGTACATCACACAAAAGAATGTTGACACCACATCTTGCATGGCATAGACATAATCACATCCAAGGAGCATATTGAAGTCCAAGGGGTCTTCTATCACCATGAAGTCAACTAAGACGGTCTTCCCACCCAAAGCAACAGGTGTTTGAGAAATAATTTCCAAGGCTATAGAAGTTCTTCTATCAAACACCAGTAACTGACTAGCAGTCTACAAAAGGCTGGGAGATCCCATGCCTCACCAAGCATGAGCAGACAAGATACTAACTGAGGCTCCTTCATCAAAAATACAATGAGCGATCATGTATGATTCAACTTTGACCTTTATCTGGAAAGGTGCATGAGAAGGAAGGCGCAACTCAACTAGGCTATCCCAATCAAAGGAAGCAATATGAGAGCTTGGTGGGGGTTGATCTGAAGCAAGTTCAGTGCTCCCTTATTCAGTAAGTTCTGAACTGGCAGTGAAGAAAATGTGACTAGTAGACACTTCACTCTCCAAAGGAAGAGTGGGATTGATCGATACTAAAATCAATTCAACCGCTTCATGGAAGTCACTCTCCGAAGGGAGAGTGGGATTGACCAAAGATGACATTGGTTCAATCACATCAGGATCACTCTCCAAAAGAAGAGTGGGATTGACCAAATCTGAGATTTTTTTGACCACTTGATCAACCAAAGGTTGAGTAGGTTGTTGAGAAACTATAGCTTGTTCAGGAGAAGGAAATTCTTGAGTCTCGGACCACACTCTTCGCACCTCTGCGATAGCATGACACTGGTGAGTAAGATGATATCCCTCACATAGCTTACAAGGGAACTTAAGTTTGCACTTCGAATGACCAGTTTTCTCAACGGTGTCAACATGACTTGTAGTGGCTGACTATTTTCTCTCAACATGACCTATAGAGGTTGATATTTTTCCCCCAGCATGAACCACAGAGGTTGGGTGACTAGGTCCAACATGACTAAGAGAGGTTGGTTGTTGAGAGACTTCAGAATGTTAAAAAACAGGATGACCATGAAACCAAAATCTTCACACCTGCGCGATAGAAGGGTATTTATGAGTAAGGTGGTCTCCCTCACAAATCTTACAAGGAAACTTAGGATTTTGTTTTGAACAGGTAGTCTTTTCAACAGTTTCAACAAGACTCACAGTGGCTGACGGATTGTCGTCAGCATGAACCACAAAGGTTGAGAGAGTGCCCTCAGCATGACTTGAAGAGGATGAGAGATTGGGTCCAACATGACTTGTAGAGGTTGGAAAGGAACCACCAACATGAACAATAGAGGCTGAGTGGTTAGGATCAATCTGCTTTGCAGTAGTTGAGTATGTGCCCCCTGCATGAACAATAGAGGCTGGGTGGATGGATCCAACATGAACAACAAAGGTTGGATGGGGAGGTTCAACTTGAACAACAGAGGTTGAACAAGTTCCCTCAGCATGAACTGCAGAGGCTAAGTGATTGGATCTGACATGACCTGGAAAGGTTGGAAGGATCCCACTAGCATGATCAATAGAGGCTGGATGGATGGATCCAACATGACTTGCAGAGGTTGGATAGGTGCCCCCAGCATGAACTGCAGAGGCTGGGTGGTGAGGTTCAACTTGACTTGCAAAGGTTGAATGGGTGCCCCCTTTATTATGTGCCTTCTTCCTATTCCTCCTTCTTTTACTCCTTTTAGACTGCCAGTTACTAGTATCAGTACTTTCACCGCATGAGGTAGAAGGAGGAGGAGAATCAACTACAGGTGAAGGGGAATCATTGTTTTGATGCCCTTGATATAAGGAGCTTACTTGTGAAGCATCAGGATCATTCAGGATGGTTGGAGTGGAAAACAACCACACCGGTAGCCCTAAGGTGATTCCAGGTAGATTCAAGGTGGCCATCAAGGGAACACCAACATTCCCCGTGAGATGAATAATACAAGGAGTTCCCAGCATGGGGATCTCTTGCTTTGTGTTCAAAGGGGTGTTAGCCATAGTTTCAAACAAGGAGACAAATTATGAGGTCAACAAGAAACCAAAAATACCAAGCACACACCTAAAGGCACACTAAGTACTGACAAACCACACAGCACTCACTAAAAATTCCTAGAGCCAAACAAACAAACAGGTATAAGATATACTTTCCAGAAGAAAGCTGATAGACAGTTACTTGATGTCCCTGTATATTTTCTTAGGCACAAGCGGAGAAATCACCCACCACCCTCCCACACCTTCTACCAGGGTTACCTTCCAAGTCCGTCCAAGGTCAACCAGAAATAGCCTTTCGGTGTACCTGTGTATGAACCCTAGATGTCAAAGAGACTAAAGGCTACCTTAACTATATTGACAGTCTAGGGGGACAATCGCAAGCCTGGTTTGTATGCTTGGGCAGGGTAGCAAATCCTGAAACCCTGTCTAACACAGAATCCCCAGATGCGCAAAAAACTTGGTCTACGCTTTGACAAGGAATCGAAGGGTTATCTCCTTAGTCCAAGTCTCCACACAGCCTCATGCTTAACTCCCGTTTGAGAGGAGCTTCCCAGATACAATCAAAGTAGAAAAGGGTTTACCTAGTGATTGGCCAACTACGTCTGAAATTTTAAACACTTGTGGAGACTTAAAACTCCCTAGTCCACAAGTCTAGCTTGAGCCAGTTGGTGTATGACCCTATAAAATAAAACTTACTAATAATTTTTAAATTATATCATTTATTTTAAGGGCTTTTTTTAGTAAGAGGGTAAATGGCATGAAACTTATGTGGTGTTTTGACTCAAAGTTGAAACAAAATGACTAAGCAAAGAGATATGAAATGCAAAAAGAAAAAACTATTCTCTTTTCATTTTCAAATAGAAACTTGAAAACCACAAAAGAACATTTTTTTTTCTTTTTTCAAAAACAATGATATGCCATGAAATCTAGACTAAAAACTTAATCTACATGCATATAAAGCAAACATGTGTTTTTGCCTTTTTCTTTTATAAATGCAATAGATAAATCAGCCTATCAACTAATGCAAGCAAGTACTATAAGCAAAGCAAATAGAAAACTACTCTACACCCCACAAACAAACCCTAGGTTTCCCTAAAGTTAGATATCAACCTCTCTTGAAAAGAAGGATTACAAAGGTAAATAAGACAACAAATTTGGAATGAAGAGACTGAGCAAAAAGACTGACATAAACAAAGGTCAAGAAGTCCCAAGTATCAATCTAAGCCTGCAAAAAAAGGCTACTCAGTACCTTGTCCAACAAGGTCAAGCCAAAGAATGAGGTAGGGGGGGAAAGCAGCAAAAACAAGTATACGTTCTTTTTAATTTTCTTTTATAAATGCAAAAAAAAAACTACCTACAAAGCAAATTATGTAGATAATAAGAACAAAGAAAAAGGAACTCTACTATACAACCACCAAACAAACTCTAGAATGAACTAAAGTTAGCATAAACCCTATTTGGAAGGAAGGCTTGCATAAAAAACAAGTCAACTATTTTGGCATGGTGAAGTTAACCAACAAAAGAAGAAGGAAACAAACACCAACAAGCTTCTGAACTCAAACAAATATCACTAACAGAGGCTGACCAAAAACATGAGCCAAAAATCAAACCAAGCAAAGGAGGTGGGGGAAAGAGCAAAGAGCAAACCCTAATGCTATAAAATTCTCAAACTCTACCATTCACCTAAAATGCACTACACTTGAGTATACTTGGATCTAATCAACTGTATAAAATAAACAAACTGAAGTAAACATGTCAAAATAACCAAGAATCAACCAACAAAGGAAGATCGGGAACCCTAGCTTGGGTGCACACAATGACAAAAGATCACTGTAAACTCATAAAAGTGAGTGACAAACCAACCACTATCAAAAGATAGACTGGAAAAATGATGCCCAAGACCTTGATCACTGATCCAGATAGAGACAATTCAACCTATAACCCAACAGGCCAAGCTACTTCAGCATGCAAACAAAAGACAATCCAAACAAAAGAAACCCAAGGGCTTTACGAAAAAAAAGCACAAAGTGTGGTCACCAAAGGTCTTCAGAAAAACAACACAGTATTCATAAAGAAATCCAACTAACAAACATGAATTACACAAAGAGAAGGACAATCAAACCCAATCCTAAAAAATCCCTATTTCCAGGCTTGTATGCGATTGTGTAGAAGGGCAACTCGCGTACTGTACGCGACTGTCCAAGAGAGCAACCCGCGTACAGGTACAAAAATTTTCTCAGAAAATAAGAAAAATCCACAAGACTTTCAAACACTATGATAAGTATGAACCAGGATAAAATACCACACACAAAATTCAAAGCAAAGACTGGTCAGGGGCGACAGAAACAACCTACAGCAGTCTGGGCTCCCCAGTGGAGTTGTCAGTTCTATTGTACAGGAATAAACACCTTATAACCGAAGGTCTGGGGTTACCAACATACTCATGAAACTTGCAGGAAATTGACTCTAGAGTGTAGTAAAGGAAATAGGAGGATAGAAAAGACTCACCTGATACACGACGGTTGATCCTAGCTTGTCCTCTTCCACTCTACTTCTCCTCCAAAGCCTTCAGGGATGCTTCTCCTTCACCTGTCAAAAGTCAATCCTCCAAATATAAGATTATACATATATATAAATAGGTTAGATAAATCATATACAGAGTGTTGAAACATAAATATTTATCAAACCACAATATATGAGAGACATTCAAGACACATATGGAAGAAGGATTCTCTTTATTAACAATAATGAAAGAGTTCAGATTACAACCCAACACCTGAGACAAGGACTCCTCTACAACCAAAGGATTCTGAGTTCCACTGCTCCAAAGACTTCTGCATAAAATCCACCACCATAACTTTGCTCTCCAAGTGTATGTCATTAACACCCTCCCCAAGGCCTGTATTTATACTTGGTGAAATAAGGCAGTTTCGAAGGTTGAGGAGGCTGAGACAGTTAAGGTGATTAAGGTTAAGTGCTTAACTAATCTCAAGTAATCGTGAGTTTTTATTTTTAATGTCAAAGGAAGGTGTACGTGGGTATCAATACTAGCAACTTGTGTATGACACGTGAGTTGCTCTAAGGGTAACCCGCGTACAAATCTGTATGCGAGATGCAATAACCGACACTCGCATACAACACGCGAGTTGCATATAAGAAAAGTCATGTACAGGACTTGACATATTTAAAAGGTAACAAATAACCAGCTGGGTGGATGAGAAATGTAGTTCATAATAAGCCCATCTATAGTGTTTTGGGCAACCCTCAATCCATAAATGTCCTTTTGTGTGCCAATATAGTGAATGTCGGCACTCGGATGGAGAGGTGCCATTCAGGTGGATAACAATACTTGACCCCGCCTCACCAAAAAACCCCTTTCCAGAGGAGGGTGCTCTTATCAGGGAAAAAGGTGAGACTGGAGTGCTCTTAATGAGCAAACAAGTGCACCCAAGGTGCACTTAATCCCCAGATAGGCATGACTTCAGCCCAGAAACTCAGGATGCAGCTGTTTTTGCATTCTGTGTGACCCCCTCACTCATTTCTAGAAAAATATCACGGCCCCCTCGCTAGATTTGGCTAGAAATGTGTGGCTTGTCACACAAAAATTGAATTTAAGTTTAATTGATAGTAATTTTCAGTTTCAGAGAACTGTTAGTGTGGCCCAGCCACCTCTGTCCACCATTGTAGGTCTTTTTCAGTTCCACTTTTTATTTTGTGCAAATCAATCCATGAACAATGTGTCAATGTTAAATCAATCATTAAGGCTTAATAAAATGAACTAGTCTAACTAAAAGTAACTTAAAAATAACCATCTTTCTGCCCCCTTCCTCCTCTACCTAGTCATCACCCTCCAAGGTATTCTGGGATACGACGAAGGGTAAGCTCGTATAGATGTAGGCACTCCATGCTATATTTCCCAAACCACTAAAACCGAGTGACCTAGAAGGTAGATGGGGTAGAGAAGGAGGGCTTCTCATGGTGCTAAGTGTCCTCCTTGTTTACCAACCTAGCATCCAGGAGTTGACCTGAGGATCTACGGATGGGGTTAGTCCCATTGTGTTGAGAGCCTAGCACCTTCTCTTGGTTTGAAGAAGAATGTCACTGAGAGGTAGACATTTAGTGAGGCCAGCAATCCAGGGTCAATCACTGTACTTGCTTACAAATTTATGTTTATGTTTTGCATACAAAACCATGATATGAAATCTACCATGAATTCATAAACCATATTGCAACAACCAAATACCAAAACAAACAAGCAAACCAACACACCATACCAAATAATTAACCCAACTCAGTTCATGGCGTTGAGTAAGCCTTAAAATTTACCAAATTTACACTAAGTTCAATCAATTCTGCAGGCTTTGAGGAGATAATTCCCTGATTGCTTCAACTATGGGAAGTACTTGGGCTTTTCCCAGAAACTCATTGTGAGGAGTACTAGAGGAACCCTAAAGTAGCTGGCCGCTGAGAGGAATTTCCAAGCGAAATGGGAAACGACCCCTCCTGATTGAGTAGAAGCACCCATCAGGAACAAGCCAAGCACTGTCTTCTGGCAGTCTTGGTGGCCAAGAGACCACCTTCAACCAATAGGAAGCCATTGAAACTGGGGTCCAAATCTTGTAGCCACCAGTTTCATACACAAAAGTGAACACAATTGATCCTCCATGATCTTCCTCATGCCTAACGGTACATTGAGCTACCACAAGCCAAGTACCCCGACTTCAAATCCCTAGCCTTCATGTTCCTACAGTATTTCCAACTCCTGGTCAGATATGACAAGGGGGTGGATATCCTACTATCCTGCTGTCAAAGCACTGCCACTCACATAACTAACCATATCCATGAGTTATGGCGACGTCGTAGCTTATGCAAAATCCGACTGGATGACAGGATCTTCTTGGATTGGTTCTTTAATACTTTGCTCCCGCCCATCGCAAAGGACATCACATCTGAACGTCCCCAATCTGAAGAAGAGGCCATACTGAAGGCCCAACAATTTGACCTCATCTATGCTCAGTATGGATACTTGTATACTGTCATTTCAGATGCTCCCCGTCTGAATACCTCCTACCGCGATGCACCGGGGGCATCCCATGCTGTCGATGACATCATAGGATCAGTCTCCCAATATCCATAGCCTCGACTGACACCACTTGTCATTACACCACAACCAACCAACACTACTAATGTTGCTTACCAAAACTAGGCTCTGGACTATGCTAGAATGATGTCCCATTCCGAAGCAACAACCTCTTATGCACAACCTGCGCCACCACAGTAGGCTCAGGCCATGGCTTGGCCAACACAATAGTATGTAGGGAAAATGCCCACATTTGTGGCACCACCACCCTCACAAATATACTATGCACCACCAGTGCAACAAGTTCAAGCCCTCACCTCTGCTCCACCCGCTCCGTTGGGACAAGTGTTCACACAATAAAATCGTCCCAACTAGCCTACCCCCAACAATCAACAAGCGAAAGCTAGAAACAACCAGCCCCACAACCATTGCAATAACCAACCGCAGGGAGGCAATTAGCAACCGAACCCTCCCAATAATGCCGCGGCTAACCGACCAGCCCAAAACCCCCCATGATAGAATGCACCTAGACGCAACGCTCCATTGCTTGTACACTCTATGATGTTTATGGGAATTACACATTTGAGTGTCCCCTCATGGATCACACTAAGTAGGCCATTCAAAATGAGGCCCAACCCGGCCAGGCACCATAAGGACCTCCTCCCATGGTGCTTCAAAACCCACTACCAGTTCAAGTATTGGTGGCAACTGCTCCCCCTCCCTACGCCAATCCCAACACTCTGGGGGCACCACCCATAGCCGAAACAGGTGTTCACCACCTGCTAGCGATGACCACTGAAGAGGTCAACTTATAGACTAGACAAAATTAGTACAGTAGCACCACCGAACCTATCGACTCATCAACAGCATCCACATCTAAGACAACCAACCTACCTCTCTAGTTACCTCCATTCCTGCACCCCCCCATACACAAAATTGCCAATAATTCCACAGCTAGAGCTGCAGTCAGCTATAGCATTGTGCATGATTTGGCCCAAACGCCAATTGCCATGTCTACTCTTGAGGTACTTAAAACATGCCCAACGCAGCAAAAATCCTTACTATCTGATCTAGGGGTAGTAGACCCCTCCGAATCCATGTTAATCACGTTTGACACAGAGAATGGAGAGTCGCACACTCCATCCATTATCACCTTCCAAATCCCGGTGTCCATCCAGAACTTGGTTGTGCACCGATGCATAGTGGATGAGCGGGCATCCACGTGCATCATCTCTACCTTGGTTTAGCAGAAGCTTGGATCACCAATTCTGCAACTGTCCTCCATGAATCTGTAGGCTTATGATGGACATCCCACTAAATCCCAAGGAATCCTCCCCCATGTCCCCATCATGTTAGCTGGGAAGACAGTCCTGATTGACATCGAAGTCATCAACGCTCAACTGTACTACAACCTCCTCCTTGGAAGGATTTACATGTACATCATGTGAGCCGTTGCGTCAACTATATTTCACCTCATGATGTTCCCCCATGAAGGGAATATTGTGACGGTTGACCAGCTCACCTACCATGATCCGCAAGGATTAACAACACCTGCCATTGTTATCCCTACCATCACCACCATTGAGCCATAAGGGGTGACCGCACATGATAACACCATCCCAATAACCAACACCGTGGTTGAAAACACACCAGCCTCCCCACCGTTGAATGTGGGCCCTGGGTTGTTTACCAATCCCACCATGATGTCTCCTTTCCCATTGGTGTCACCACCACTGACACAAAATAAAACTGCAGACTTGTGCATAGTCTCATCAAGCACCGCTGCACCCAAACAACAACCGTAGCTGCAGCCCCAACCACAAACACAACATCATCCACATCCACAACATCATCTGCAGCCACAACACTATGCACAACCGCACCCCCACATGCAACCAGCTGGGAGTTATGTGGGCTCATCTCTAGTCCATACAATTCCCTTCCTCTTTCCCCCATCTGGTGTCATGAGCAAGCCATTCATGGCCACCTTAAACCTACCCAACTTTACGTTGGGGATCCCAGTGTGGTATCTTAGATCACCTTGATTGAAGAAGTTCACCCACCACCACCTTCTTCAGACACCATGTCCATCGACATGATGTCCAGTTCCACCAACCCGCTCATCTCCATCGACGGTCCATCAGAACTGTCACTTCATTTCTTCAACAACAATGATGAGATACTTAAAGCTCTGACTTCCCCAGAACACCCATGGGATGACATGCACAATCACTTGTTCTTCCTCCCGGAAGAGCTTGTGTTGCAATCTGACTAGTTTTCCATGGAGACCAAAGATTTCATCCATGGGAAGGTTGACTGGTTCAAGAACCCAATCCTAGCACCTGATGCCTTCGAAGAAGGGAACATGGTGAACATTTCACCGATAATTAAAATTGACATCTCAACCAACTCTGAGATCGTCGAAGAAAACATGCTGGGGGCATATTTCTCCCCGGAAGAGGTCAATGCCTACACTTCTCTCTTCTAAGAAATCCGCAACATCTTTGCCTGGTCAAACACTGAAATTCCTGGATTAGATCCATCCATCATGGAACACCACATCAACACATTGCCTAATGTGGCACCCATCCACTAGAAGCAATGGCCCATCCATCCATCCAAAGTGGCTGCGGTGAAAGCCGAGATAGAGAAGCTGTGCACAGTCGGCTTCATTTATCCCATTGCATACACAACTTGGGTTTCTAATCTTGTTCTTGTGAATAAAAAACAAGGTTCCATTTGCATTTGCATAGACTTTCACGATCTCAACGGGGCATGTCCCAAAGACAACTTCCCCACACCATTCATTGACCAAATCATTGACGCATGTGCCAGACATGAGGCCTTCTCCTTCATGGACGGATTTTCCGGCTACAACCAAATCCAAATCCAGAAAGAAGACCATCACAAGATGACATTCACAACCACATGGGGAACATTCACCTACCAAATCATGCCCTTTGGCCTCAAAAATGCTAGAGCCACCTTCCAGTGCACCATGACACACTGCTTCAACGACCTCATTCACATCATGTTGGTTTGTTTCGACAACCTCATCGTGTGATTGCAAGACCACACATAGCACAAAGATGACTTGCGACAAGTCCTCATGCAATGTCGCTAGTGCAGAATCCACTTGAACCCATCCAATTGTGTTTTCTATGTCCCCATGGGCCGTCTCCAAGGATTCATCATGTCACACAAAGGAATGACCATTGATCCTGGGAAAGTCCAAACAACTTTGCCCCTAACGTCACCCCTTTGAGTGACAGCATTCTAAATTGTATTATAGTATTCCCATTTTTTGTTTTACACATTTTTCCCAATCGAGTCTTATATATTGTTTCCTCTCATTGCTTTAGATGGAGCTCACGTCAGAGCGGTATTTGGGATTTGTAGATGGAGCAAGCAGATGGTACCCGAACCTCGCCTCGGCTGCATGGGTAATCTACTCCACATCGCACGAGTTTATTCACATCGACAGAATATGCATGGGCACCGCAACCAACAACCAGGCATAGTATGATGGTGTCAATGGCCTCTTGGCCATCACTCAACAGTTAGGAATTCATCATCTTGATGTCTTCCTAGACTCCCAGCTGCTTGTTTCTCAACTGAACAACCACTACCGAGTTCGTAATCCCTGCCTCTTTAGAAAGTACCTACACACTAAACACATGGTCAGAAAATTTGAATCCCTCACATTCACACATGTTCCCAGGAAGCTCAATAGTGTCGTGGATCAAATGGCTAACGATATTCTAAATTGGCACATCCATAATAGTATATAGGAAACATACAACCATAACATAATGCGTAATCATGTCTAAAAATACACACACAATGTAATGATACATCACATAGGCATTTGCATTCCACAGCATAATAAAACGACTCACATAATGAAACCACAAAAGCACATCCACATGCGTCAAAAAATATATATAGATATAAATCCATCAGTCACATGTCCAAAACATGTCTAATACAAAAACGAGAAGCCACATATGCTTTCTCAATAGGATATACATAAGCGACACAAAACCAACTAAGTGCACCAGCGCACTAGGAACAACCCCACAAGGCTACTAATCTGACTCAGGCCCATCATCTGACTTGGCCTCATCATCTTCCAAAGAGGATGCATCCTCTACAAGAATACCACCTCTTGCCGTCTAGCAAAAGTGCTCACAATCCACTGCCATCTTCCTCATCACGCCCGTCAGCTCAAGAGGAAGATTGTGAATCACAGCAATAAAATTGGTACTCAGATGCTACTAGCCAACATCTGACACCCCAGTAGCAAGCTCATCTAGATACAACACCATTCCATCCATGTCCCGCTTCCTCCTGCGGGAGCTCCTGGAAGGGGCCGCCATAACAACCCGCCTCCGATGACCAGGTGGCAGGCGAGGACCAACATTTGCACACACAAGCAAGGACACCATCATTCCACATACATCAATATGAAAATCACTAACCAGCTCAACTATACTATGCATAAAGATAAACATAAAAACATCAAGTATACATATCAGCTGGTCCCCACACCTGATCAGGAGGTCGGGGCATCTCAAGGTCTCCTCGGAAATCCATACCCACATACAGGTACTCCTCAATCACCACAGGAAGTTGAAGCCACTGCTCTAGCAACTCCTCTGTAAAAAAGTGGCCCACTCTATTGCCACCCTCATGAATCATCATCTGGCACCACCTATACATCCTTGGCTCCCGCAAACCACTGTCCTGCATAGCTTGATGAGGACGAAGTGTAGGTACTTTCTCAAAGAAGAAAGCACATAGGAAGGAGCCAAAGAAAAAACCAGTGCTAGTAGTCTTCAACTTGTTTAGCTGATGCTGAACAGCTTGCAAGTACATTTGGCCCCATGCATAATATGTGCCACCTATGGCACACTCTACTAGCTACAGCTGACCACCAAAAATCTTGTGGCTCCCCGTTGAACCCAAGATACATTGCAGTAAAGTCCCCACCGCCCGTGTGGACAACTCCTCGATGTCACACATCAGGATGGAGGAGTCATGCACATACACCGTAGTGTAACAGTGTCAATCACATAAATCCTCCATTGTCTCCCCCTGTGATAGTACAAGTGCTAGGTCACCAACTACTACCAATATTTGGATCTCAGTAATGAAATACACGTCCTCCAGTGTAATCTCAATGCGTTGGCCCTGGAAGAGGAACACCTCCTCAGCAACATCCCAGAAACCTATGAGTGTTTGCATCACCAAATGAAAACTCTGCATAAGCGGTATCCTCATAAATTTCAGTATGCCATAGCGAGCTAGTGTATCTATAACACCCCCATCATGAAATGATGCATATCTGACTACCTTACAGTCTTTCTCCCTCCATTTGGTCTCCACCATCTTGCACAAAGCAAGAACCCTGATGTCATACATCCCCACCATCAAAAAACCACCCAAAAGAGGCTAGGGCACACCTATTTGGGAAAAAGGAGCACCCAAGGTGCTCATAATTGCCCAACAGGTGTGCCTAGGGTGCACCTTTCCCTTTAAAATGAGCGACCTGGCCCACAAGAAACCCCAAACAGCTCATGAGGGGCCTCCAGGTGGTCAAATTCAGTAAATAAGCCATCAAAATGAAGAGGTTCAGTGAGAGCTTTTACCTGCAAGTCGTGGCTCATGAAACCATCAGTCGGATCAAGAGAAATCAACAAATGAAGAATTAGGGCCCACCTCTCCAACTCCACAATGAATAGTGACAATGACACTTCACCGTGTGGACCCTCCCCTTTTATAGGCCCCATTTGACCTAATTTCTTCTGATCGACACAACAGGACCATACAGACTCCGTTAGAGACGCCGTTTGCACCACTGGTTTCAGAATTCTACCCTTTATCTCTTTATGAGACCATTGTCTCATGTTTAATTAGTCAAATGTGGGACCATCTCCCACAAGTCACCTTGATTCACAAGCCATGACATGACGATGTGAGTGTCTACAGACCAGTACTCGTATCACACTTCCCGACTGCTACTCATGCAAGCTATCGGGCCACTGCCTGTTAAGGACTATATTTTTAGCTTTTATTTTGCACTTTTGTTTTTTCCATTGACTGCACCTGACGCGGACCTCTGGACCACTGTCCACAAAACAATTTATTTTTCTTGCATATATTTGGCATATAAATGCCTCTAGACTTGTACTCACATTGCATGTTGCCAAGTTCATCCACCACAATACACACACACACTCTCTCCTAACCTCTGTTCGAGAGCCAACTTGGTTTTCACACCTCTACCGCACCGCCTCGCAGGCCTCTACCGTGATCTATCCCATGCATGTATTGGTATGTTTGAAAGCCTTCTGCTCCATCGATACTACGTGGATGACCTTTGGACCTCTGTCCACCATACGGACATGGGGCACCGCATGTGCCACCATTGTTTGACCACATTGGAGTTTCGTTTAAGCTCTTTTATGACTCCTTAAAACAATGAAAAGATTGCCGAGCGCACGCACCTGCTTCCTTTTTTGCTCACTAAAGCATAGGAAAGGGCATCTACATCATCTCGTTTACCTTATTTTGTGGACCATGTAGACCATCAATCGAAAAGGAAATCCTTGGCACACTCAAGCCAAGACCATACCCCTCTGCATACTTTTATGATTTCTCAGGCAGAGGGGCTACACTTTATGGAAAAGCTCATCACCAATTGTCGTTAAGCTCTTTTTCAACCGTCTCAATAAGAAAATATTGCCAAGCAAACTTGGTTTCATTCATGCTCGTAAAAGTATCTGAATGACCGTCCAGTCAGTATAGGTTTAACCTTTTTCGGCTTGATTGGACTACCAACGGTAAAGAAGTCTCTCATCCCCTCCAGGATGAGCGAGCTCTCCTATGTATACTTTTATCCTTTTTTGGGCATAGGAGACTACCAACAAAACAGAGCCCCACTGGAGTCTTCTTCGTGCTTTCAGACTCTCTAAAATTGAAAACACCATCAAGCATTTACCTTCTCGGGCTCACCAAAAATCCACGAGATCGTACCATGACGGTGTCCTTAGACACCACCCCATAGAAAATAGTTCAGTAGCATTCCCACATTGGGTCGCCTTTGTTTGGAGTACTCTGCAATGTGTCTTCCTTAGATCCCATTAGTATCAAAAGTGTCCACCTCCTCCAAGTATTTCCCATCTGCAGCCACATTCCCGGTATTACAAATATGATCCCATTCCCATGAGTCAGTTTCATTTGTTGCCTAGTCTGCCCTGTCGTCATACTCTAAACAAAGGAAGTTTGAGTCTCCCACTCCCCCCTTGCTCTTGTTTAGTTCTTTCCCTTCCCTCCCCTCCCCCCCAATGTAGTGATTCAGTCCACAGATTTCTTCACACCTTTTGATTAACCCTGTTAGAATAATCAACCCATAGTTAGCTACCTTAGACATTAATTAATCCATTTTTGTCTTATTTGCCTAGTTTTCATATTCCACCTTATGCAAGTTGTCCTCCACACATCCAAAGTGGTCAAACTTGCTAAATTTGAGTCATGGAGCACTTGGGAAACCACTTGGAATCAAATATACTTTATTGCTGGCCTTCCTAGCGCATGTCTGCTTTTTCTGCTTTATTGCCTGCTTTTTCTGAGTTTTAAGGCAATTGGGAAAGTTTGACTAGGTGAAGTTAACTTGTTTTTTGTCCTCATCATCCTCCACTCTTTTCTCCTAAGAAAAGCATGTATGATTTGTCCTTCCATCATCTATTAGCTTTCCTAATTTATTTTGCCAATTTGTGAGCTCCTAGACAGATTTGGAAACTGCTTTATGCACCTATGGGGGATTTGCTTAGATTTAGTAAGCCTGCTTCTGACAAAATTTGAATGGCATCCTTATGCATTAAAATATTTCATGTAATTATTTATTGTGGCAGCCTATGACTTCACAGGGTTGGCTATTGTACACTTATTCAATACAGATTAGTGTTCTGCTCCATATTCAGTCTCCTTTGTGTGTAATTTGCATGTGTAATTAGCAATTTTTGTGAGTGTAATTGTTCTAACACCTGGGTTCAATTTCCACATGGTATCAAATCCTTTGTAGATCAATTTCTCTCCTTCCAATTTGTTATTGTAGGTTCGACATCATTGAGTGGGAGCATTCTGCTGACTGAAGGGACAATTTTTGAGCTATGGATCAATCTCAGAAGATCATCTTGAATCCATTTAACTTCCATTAGAGGAAATTTTAACTCAAAATGGGCCTCCTAAAATGAACTAATAAAATAATAGTTAAAATAATAAATTAATATTTATTAATTTTGAAGGAAGAAAAGAAAAAACTACTTTTTTGTTTGTATTTTTGACATATCTCCCTGTGTTTTTACTCAAATTTCGATTGGGAGAGCTCGTTGGATGCGGAATTAAATTCCGCATCCAACGAGTACCCACTCGACATACTTTTGACGGACCCCGCTACCCCAAAAACAAGAAATACCTAAAAAAATGGAATGATGATGTCATCATTCAATTTTTTCAGGTATTTCTTGTTTTTGGGGTAGCGGGGTCCTTCAAAAGTATGCCGAGTGTGTACTTGTTGGATGCGGAATTTAATTCCACATCCAACGAGCTCTCCCGATCGAAATTTGAGTAAAAACACAGGGAGATATGTCAAAAATACAAACAAAAAAAGTAGTTTTTTTTATGATACCTATCCCCAAATTTATATTAAAAAAGTGTTTAAGACCTATACGGTATTTCAAATTTTAAGCAATTTCATTGGCTAACACATGATGACATGGAATTTGAGTAAAATTTAAAAGGCCCATTTTGAGTTGAAATTTCCTCTAATGTTTGAATGGAAAGCAAAGATGGAGCTACTATTGAGAGAAAAAGGCCTTTATAGAGTGACTATGGCAATAGAAGTAGAGCCCAATGCAGCTATAGAGAAAATTAAATGGCACAACAGGAGGGATGAGGCCTATGGTCTCCTGTGTCTGAGCATATCCAAAGACCTCCTTTTCCATATTGATGGATTAACATCACCAAATGAAGTATCGGAGAAGATTGTTGAGATTTTTGGTAAGACAGATGAGATGAGGGGACATCAAATTGAAAATGAATTGATCTCCTTGAGTCCCAATAGCTTTGAATCCCTGCAAATCTATTTTTCCAAGTTCAAAGCCCTTGTTTTACAGCTAAAACAGTGTGGGATCGAAAAGAAGGATGAGCAACTGGTTTTGGCCATACTCTCGAATCTTGGCCCTGACTATTCAGTGTTTTTCTCGACCTTCTATGCCACAAATTTGATAGCTCGAGCCTGGAAAATGCCTAGCATTGCAGATTTCATGGAATCTCTCACACAAGAACAAGATAAATTGGTGATGATGGGAACCATCAAACCTTCCAAAGACCAAGATCTGGTTGTTGGATATTCAAGGGTGGATTCAAAAGGCAAGAATAAATCTAAGAAGCCACCTGACCAAAAGAGAGACAAGAACAAGTCTCCAGAGGAGCCTCAAGGTTCCAAGAAGAACCCCCAGAAGAAGAAGAAAAAAGGAGAAATGAGCAAGTGTGCATACTGCAGTAAGGGAAATCATCCTAAAATATCCTGCATGAAGAATTAAATAGACATGCTAATAGCTCAAAGAAGAGGGAAGGAGGATCAACTTCAGAAGACAAAGAGAATTAGAGGAATTTTGGGGTCTAAAATGGGCCTCCTAAGGAAAATAATAAAATAATAGTTAAAATAATAAAATAATGGTTAAAATAATAAAATAATATTAATTAATTTTGGAGGAAGAAAGAAAAAAACTACTTTTTGTGTTCGTATTTTCGACATATCTCCCTGTGTTTTTACTCAAATTTCGATCGGGAGAGCTCGTTGGATGCGGAATTTGATTTCGCATCCAACGAGTACGCACACTACATACTTTTGACGGACCCCGCTACCCCAAAAACAAGAAATACCTGAAAAAACATGATGATGATGTCATCATCACGTTTTTTCAGGTATTTCTTGTTTTTGGGGTAGCGGGGTCTGTCAAAAGTATGCAGTGTGGGTACTCGTTGGATGTGGAATCAAATTTCGCATCCAACGAGCTCTCCCAATCGAAATTTGAGTAAAAACACAATGAGATATGTCAAAAATACGAACGAAAAAAGTAGTTTTTTTTAATGACAAATATGCCAATTCAACCATTATGGTTGACTTATTTTATTGAAATTCTATTGGTTCTTGAATTCCAACTCACAAAAACTTATTTTGGCACGTTTTCTTATAAGGCCCATTTTAGACCCCAAATTTCCTCTAATGAGAGTTCATGCATTGGTTGCTAGCACATCAAGCTCACCTAGTTTCATCATTGATTATGGAGTTTCAAGACATATGGTTTCAACCAAGGAGGCATTCACCTCACTTGACATGTCAAAAGGTCCACCAATAGTATTGGGAGATGACTCTCTCACTGAAATTTTGGGCAAAGGGAGGATTGATCTTGACCATGGTAATTTCAGCAATGTATTGTATGTTCTAGGTCTTGCCGCTAACCTCTTATCAGTGTATCAGATGACCCACATAGGGTCTCCAAAGAAGGTCATATTCTCCCCTTATGAAGTTGAGATCACAGAGATCTCAAGTGGTAAAGTCATTGCAAAAGGAATTGCAAATCACACTTCGAAGGTATACATGTTCTCACACTTCCTACCCTACTCAAACTCCTCTGCTCTTCTGATTCATGCTAATGAGGCAAGCAATCTTTGGCATGAAATATTTGGACACCTTAATTAAAAGTATCTTTCTAATCTTAGTGAAAAAGAAATGTTCATAGGGTTACCAAAGATTAAGTTTTCCAAAGGAGTCTGTCAAGGTTGCATCTTAGGAAAATACCCAGAGCATAAATTTGAGAAAGCTAGTCATGAGAGAACCTCTCACCTCTTGAGTTGATCCACAGTGATGTTGCTGGCCCATTTCCTCATATGTCAATGATTCAGGCCAAATATGCATTGACAATCATAGATGACTTTTCTAGGTATTGCTGGGTTTACTTCCTAAAACACAAGTTTAAAGTTTATGGCCTCTGCAAAGTCTTTAAGGATTTGGTTGAAAACCAGTCTGGGAGGAAACTCAAGGTCCTCATATCTAACAATGGTGGTGAGTATGTCAAGTCTTATTTCATTCAATATTATGCAGATGTAGGTATTTAGATGTAGCATTCTATCCCTTACACACCACAGCAGAATGGTGTTGCTGAGAGGAAGAACAGATCACTGAAAGAGATGGCAACCTGCATGATGGAGGTTGAGACTTTGCCACCAAAGTTTTGGGCCAAAGCTATAAACTGTGCAACCTATATCTAGAATAGGGTGCCTCATAAATATCTTGATGGTATGACTCCTTTCGAAGCATGGAGTGGGCACAAGCCAGATGTGACCCATTTCAAGATTTTTGGCTCAAGGGCTTGGGCTAGAATTCCAACAGAAAAGAGGAAGGCTTTGCAGCCCCAAATCCAAGAGTGTATATTTGTTGGGTAATATGAATATTCAAAAGGGTACAATCTAATCAATTTGAGCACAAACAAAGCCTTCATTGAAAGGAGTGTTCAGTTCCAAGAAGAGCCTTTAACAGCAGTGGAAGTTGGAGAATCCTCTTCACCACCAAAACCATTGAATGTAAGTGAAGAGATAGTTGAACTTGCTGATTCTGATATGTTTGATAATGATGATTTAATTGCATATCCTAACAGTCCTACAAGACCAAAATTTGCAGCAAATACCATTCATGCAGCTAGAGAACTATCTGAAAATCCTAATGATCCTAGGAGGACTAGATCTCAGTTTGAGAGTGCTCTGTGCATGAAAGATCCTATGTTTGTAGAGAAATACTATTTGATGGTTGAATCAGACCCATAGACATATGAATATGCAGCACATGATCCAATATGGAAAACAGCCATGAAAGAATATTTCAGCTCACTCCAGAAGAACAACACTTGGGAGCTGGTTGATCTTCCCCCAGGGAGGAAGCTAGTTCAGTGTAAGTGGGTTTACAAAACCAAATTTGCTTCTGATGGTTCAAATTTTAAATATAATTCCATATTGGTAACCAAGGGATACTCACAGGTACATGGCATAGACTACAATGATACCTTTGCACCAGTGGCAAAGATGGACTCCATCAGGCTAGCCTTAGCCATTGCAGTTTCAAAGCAGTGGGAGGTACATCACATGGATGTGAAGTGTGCTTTCCTGAATGGAGATCTCACTAAATATATTTACATGCAGCGGCCTCAAGGGTTTTCTACTAATCCATCTCTTGTGTGTAGGCTAAAGAAATCATTGTATGGGCTTAAGCAAGCCCCCAGAGCTTGGTATGCCAAGATTGATAGCTTTCTGCTATCATTGAATTTTGTTCGATGCAAGTCAGATACAAATGTATCTTTGAAGTTGATTCATGGTTCATTAATGATTATTGTCTTGTATTTTGATGACCTTCTCATTACAGGAAGATCAAAGGATGAAATTGCCTCCTTGAAGGATGCAATGAACCATGCATTTTCAATGACAGACTTGGGGTTATTGAGCCAGTTCTTGGTTCTTGAGATTGCTCAAACCAAAAATGGAATCAAAGTACATCAGTCCAAGTATGCCTTGGATTTTCTGAACAAATTCAACATGAAGGATTGCAAGCCAAGCAAGACTCCTTTCCTTTCAGGAGTTAAGCTTGAAGAAGTTGATTCTTCACCTATGGTAAACAATACACTGTATAGGCAATTGATTGGATGTTTACTATACCTTACACATACTCAAACTGATATTTCTTATGCAGTAATTGTGGATTCAAGATACATGGATCAGCCTCATGATATCCATTGGAGAGCAGCCAAAAGGATCCTTAACTTTGTTCAGGGAATAAGGACTCATTGGATCTTCTACAAAGCTAAATCGGATCTTGATTTGATTGGGTTTACTGACAGTGATTGGGAAGGTGACAAAACAGATCAAAATTCAACATCAGGATATGTGTTCATGCTTGCTGAAGGACCAATCAGCTGGTCAAGCAAGAAACAGAGTGCCATTGCACTCTTATCTACAGAAGCAGAGTACAGAGGAGTTGTAAATGCAGCAACTCAATGTTTATGGTTGTAGGGGTTACTTGGTGAGTGTGGCTTTGAATCAGAATACTCAAATGCTATCTATTGTGATAATCAAAGTACCATTCAAATCTGCAATGATCAAG